>SJYT01059876.1:277349-287826 GCA_006410635.1 Cephalophus harveyi
GGGATTTGATTTAGGTCATACCTGAATGGTCTAGCGGTTTTCCCTACTTTCTTCAATTTGAGTCTGAATTTGGTAATAAGGAGTTCATGATCTGAGCCACAGTCAGCTCCTGGTCTTGTTTTTGTTGACTGTATAGAGCTTCTCCATCTTTGGCTGCAAAGAATATAATCAATCTGATTTTGGTGTTGTCCATCTGGTGATGTCCATGCGTAGAGTCTTCTCTTGTGTTGTTGGAAGAGGGTATTTGCTATGACCAGTACATTTTCTTGGCAAAACTCTATTAGTCTTTGCCCTGCTTCATTCCGCATTCCAAGGCCAAATTTGCCTGTTACTCCAGGTGTTTCTTGACTTCCTACTTTAGCATTCCAGTCAGAGAAAGTCATTCTCTTTAGGTCTTGGTGTTTATATCTGTAATAGGGTGGCAACGTACCCACTTCACAGGTAGGTTGCTGGAGGATTAAGTGAAGAATCATCTGTGAAGAGACTTGCAGAGTACCAGGTCCCACTCATGACAGGGACTGCAGACTCAAGCGCCTACAGCAGGACAGGAAGGCCCCAGGCACGGGGTACAGTGGCTGTGGGCGATGATCAGGAAGTGCTGGGAAATGCGGAGAAACGGAGACCCCAGGGTCTCTCTCGGGGTGGCGCCCTGGGCACCTCCAGCTGACCTGCTGCTGCAGAGCCATGCTGGACAGACCTGCCAGATCCTCTGGTTCTTCCATGGAAGCCAGGTGGCTTTTTAATGCCAGTCCACACTCACTGGGCCAGATGGGCTGGTTCTGGGAATGAGCCCGCGCCCTCTGGCTGAGCTGGTGGCTCATCGGGCACTGTGCTCCTGTGTTGCCTGTGGGATCTCACTTCATTCTTAAGACACTCCAGTGAGGCCAGGATTCAGACGTGGGCCTGATGAAATCCCAAGCGTGAGGTCTCAACTGCTAAGCTAGAATTAGGCAAAGAGTGGGGGATGGAGCATTGATTAAAGATTTCAGACCATGTCTGATCCACAGCACATTGAGTGAGAGACAGCTACTGCGTAAACTTGATGTATTTAGTACTAACTAGATGTACTTAGCAAACAGAGCAGGAAAGAAGTGGCCAGGGGAGAAATCGCTCCTGGAATTATGGGGGACTGTGTCCTTACACACACGACCCCAAACCTGCCCTACTGCACTTATCACACACTAGACCCCACGCTCAGGGCTGTCTGTGTTCCCTTGATTGCTCCCAATCACTTGGGAAGAGGCTTCAAGAGAAGACCCAGTTCATGGGTGTGCACACAGGCTCCAGGCCCAGCCTTTGTGCTTTAGCTCCCAGGAATTCCAAGCGCAGACGGGGAGCCCCTGCATGGGACAGCGCCGTGGGTGGGGGACCCCGAGCCTGCAGGTGGGCTCTTACCTCCAGCACCAGGTAGTGTTCTGGGGTGGGGGCCGCCGCCATCTCCCCCAGCACCCGCTCGCACTCCAGGGAGATGGCGTCTATGGAGGTCAGGAGAGGGGCCACGATCTCTGGAAACTGCAGGGAAAGGAAGCAAGGGCCCGTGAGGCCTAGGGGTCGGCAGACATCTGGTGGAGGGGGAAGGTGTCCCCACAGCCCACACCCATCCTCTGAGCGAACCCCTCTCCTTTGGGCCTGTTCCCTGCCCTGCCCGGCCACCACGGACCCAAGCAGAGAGGAGGTTCTCACTGCAAAGGCAGGATGTTTAAGGATTCCTGTCCTGCCTCCTTGCTGGGCTGTGGATGCACGGAGCCTCCCCAAGTTCCTGCTCCCCCCACCCCTCCCCCCACTAACCCAGGAGGCAGAGGGAGGGCTCGGACACCCAAACGTGAGTGTCGTGGCCCCGCTGGGAACACTCCCGGGAGTGGAACCAGCAGCACCTTCAGCAGCCGGCTCTGCACGTTGGCCACCAGGGCCTTGGTGCTGCGAGGCACTTTGGTGTTGATCAGCAGGATCTTCAGAGCCGGTGGCCTGCGGGGCAAAGAGGGTCCAAGGTGAGCCCAGGACGGGGCAGCTGGGCCAGGGCTGGGGGCCCCCCTGGGCTCTGCCCCACCCTGACCCAGGGCAGGAAGCGGAGGCCTGGGGAGGTAAGCTAGAGACAGGTCTGGGAAGCAGGGTTCCTGTTGCCCAGTTGCGAGTGCCCACAGCTGCATCCCCGCTTTGGCCCCTGGGCAGACAGTTGTTTTCCTTTGGCTTGTGACTCACTCCTCCATTCAGTCATTTCAACCTCGAATGAATGTGCAGACAGAGGGCCCGGCATGTGTGGAGTTAGAAGTTCAAAGGCGCCACCACCAAGGGTACAAGAAAGGGCTGAGGCTCTGTCCTGTGGGCCACCCCAGGGAGCTGGAGGGGAGGGTGCTGGAGAATCAAAAAGCCCCGGGACCAGGGATGAGTCACAGATGGGGAGAGTCAGGTCCCAGTGTTCTGAGCCTGTTTGTGCCCTGCTTCATTGGTGCCCCGACCTGGCAGGACCCCAGGTGTGGTCAGGAGTCAGTCACGCCCAGGTAAGAGAGCGGATGCCCCGGGGCGGTCACACCTAGCTGGCCTGACAGCACCACCTCACCTGCCCTCTGAGCTCTATAATCCCTCCTAAAACCACAGCCCCAGTGGTCCTTGTGGTTGGCTGTCTTTGGGGACTTAAGCCACTGTTTCTTGTCCTCTCGTATGCCTTTCAGAGCACAGCCCTGAGGCTGGGGACAGGGGTGGAGGACCTGAATGAGCTTTGGCCGGACACAGCTGAAGACAGACAGGCCCCTGATACCTTTATTCGCTTTTCTTTTCACTGATCGAGATTGTAAAATCCAGCAGGGCTGGGAAAGGCTGCCAGAAACCTGCTTGATCTCACCGCCCATAAGCCCATGAAATTAATATCGATTCTCAGCCTTGGAGGCTGGCTTTTTTTTTTTTAACTTTACCAAAGATGAACATTCTATTTGGCTTTTCTCTTCCCTTTAAAGAGAGGCCGTTCCTCAAAAGGGCAGCATTCTGGGAGGCTGCGTCTTGATCCACTTGGCAAACAATGCATTTTTTTTAAAATTGTGAAGCACCATGCGTGGTTTGGGGGTAAAGGGCTTCTCCTTAAGCCACAGGCAGGATTAATGTGGAGTCTGGCCTCCTGGCTTCTCAGAGAACCTGCCATCTGCTCACCGTGGCACCCTGCAGCCAGCGACGAAGGTCGATCGCTTGCTTTGTGTCCCCATCTATTGGGGTGGGAGGAGTCTGGGTATCATGTCTTCATCTCTCTTAAATAAAGTCCTTTGCAAACAGGCCTGCTGCCAGCCCTGCCAGCCCCACAAAACTCAGGACTCCTGTGACATCCAGTGACCACCCCCCAGGCC
Source organism: Cephalophus harveyi (assembly GCA_006410635.1). Classification (NCBI taxonomy): domain Eukaryota; kingdom Metazoa; phylum Chordata; class Mammalia; order Artiodactyla; family Bovidae; genus Cephalophus; species Cephalophus harveyi. Next base: position 280,682 of record SJYT01059876.1, read on the forward strand.
ACATCCTCTAAGTGCTGTGTGATCTGGGCCAGGGGACATCGCCAAGCTCATCTCATCTCCCCCATCCCTGGAGCTCACTCCACTCACCCACCCTGGCCTCCTAGCTGCTGTTCAACACTTCAGCCCCACTCCTGCCTCAGGGCCTTTGCACATACATCTCTGCTGCCAGGAACCTGCCCCCAGCCTTGGCACTCTGCTCAAATGCTATCCAGGCAGAGGGTTCCAGTTCCCTCCTTCACATCCCAGCCCTCATTCTCCTTCTGTGTACTAAGGCCATGGGGATGGCCTGCCGTGCCCTTACAGAGACAGCTGTCCAGGGATCATCTCCTCCCACAAAGTGGGGGCTCCATGAGGGTGGGACTTTGGGTTCCTCAGCACCCAGTAGTTGCTCAGAGATACTTATGGACTGGATGGATGAATTTCATCAGGAAAGAGTAAAAAGCCCGTGGCAGATAACCATTTCTGCCATGGACTCCCATGCCTAGGAGTCCCATTCTATAAATGAGAAGACAGAGGCACTGGGGGAGGTGACTCACCTAAGGGCCCACAGCAGGCAAACGGCAGAGCCAGGCTCCAATTGGACCCTGGGACCCCAGAGTACCCGCTGCCCCCTGCCCCCTGCAAGTGCACACACTTTTGGGCTTCTCCCCCATCTCCCGTGCCTGCGAGACCCTTCATTGCTCGCTCTTAATCACCTGCTTGCCCCATCTGCACTGGTCTTCTGTGCAGGCTCCAACTGGACCCTGGGACCCCAGAGTACCCGCTGCCCCCTGCCCCCTGCAAGTGCACACACTTTTGGGCTTCTCCCCCATCTCCCGTGCCTGCGAGACCCTTCATTGCTCGCTCTTAATCACCTGCTTGCCCCATCTGCACTGGTCTTCTGTGCCCAGGGCCCAGCTCAGGGCTTAGGATACAACAAGCTGGCAGGAAAGAGACCTGCACCTGCCCTGTGAAGGACTCTCCAGATCTGCAGCCCAATGGTGACCTCCCTGCTGTCAGCCCCAACAACTTAGAGCCCTAAGAACACCTTTGTTTCAGATCGACATCACGACTGTCTCCTCTGAGAGACCGTGGGCTGCGGGCGGACCGGGCCCAGACACTCAGCCTCCCACCCTTGCTCCTGATCTCACTGCATGCGGATTCAGGCCACCTGGCAGAGCCACCGACCCCTGGGGGCCAGACCTCCCATTCCCTCCCCCTCATCACTTCCACAAGCAGCCAGAGGAAGCTACTCCACCTTCCTGAATGGCCCTGCTCCCTCCTCTGTGTGGTGCAGGGGTTGTCACTTGGGGGACTTGCCCTCCAGGAGCTGTGTGACAACATCTGGAGCTATCTTTGGTTGTTGTACTGAAGACGGGGGAGGGGCTACAGGCCTCTCATGGGCAGAGCCCAGGGAAGCTACTCAACATCCCACGCTCCCCAGGACCGGTCCACCCACCAGGAATTCTCCAGCCTCAAATGTCCACAGTGCTGAGGCTAAAGGAATGCTGACCTGGAGCCTCAGAAAGGCAGGTCTGGCCTCGGGAAGCCGACAGAGCAGGGGTGAGAAGAAGCTACAGGTGTAGAGAGAAGGGGTCCACACCAGGGCCTGCCAGGCCCCTGAGCCCCGAATGCAGCAGCCTGACTGGAGGCAGCAGAGGTCTGGGACCTGCTGTCTGGCTGCCAAGACGACCATTCTGGCTGCATAAGGTGAGAGCAGGCCCCGGGACCCTCAGAGTGTGGAAACGCCCCCGCAAGGCAGCAGAGTGCCCTGGGACAACCATCATTCCGCCACCTCCATTTGACGGGGGAGGGCTCAGGGGACAGCCCAGAGGCACCTGCTCCTCTGGCTGCAGGCTCACGCCTTGCCCCTGCCGGTCCCACGCTGAAAGCAAACAGAGCAGAGGACACTGGAATTTAATACACACATCTGTAATTCCAGTGCCTCTGGAAGGAGGAAGGAAGGAAATCGACAACAGGCTGAAAGTTGCTGAGTGTCCGTCCCCTTGGCCTGCCATGAGCCTCCTGGGGGCTCCAGTCCTGCCCAGACATGGTGCCATCACTACAGCAACCGCCACGGCATCTTTTGGTGGCCCAGGTGTGCACGTCTGTCTCTAACCACCCAGAACTACGTCTGAGATCCATTTTTATACCGAGGGTCCTAGGGGAGGGTCAGCTGGACACAAGAAGGAATCACTTCTTGTTTACTACATGGATGGATGGGTGAACTGGTAACTGAAGGGGGTTCTGGGGGAACAGCCACATTCTGGAAGGGGAATGGCCCAGCCTCACCTGACGACCCCCTCTGATCTCTCGGCAACTTCAGAGCTAAAGTGGAGAGGGAAGAGCAGGCTTCCTCGTGCCCACGGCCTGTGGGGCCACATGGGGGAGGGGAATGCCCAGGGGCACCTGCCCCGGGTTCCTTCACAAAAAAATGGGGCTCCCCCTCGCCCACCAGATGCAGAAGCTGCGGCTCCCCCAGAATTACCTCTTTAAAGATGAAATCTTCCCTTGCTGGTATCGGAGTGCTCCTCCTGAAGAGAAGAATGGGTGGGTTAAAGTCACAGGAAAAGCTCTGTATCTGGGTCTCCTGGGAAAGGGGTGGGATTGGGGTGGGGGAGAGTGTCACCATAACAGACTCAGCCCCGTAATGAGGCATCTCAGCTTCAAGGACCAAAGGCCCAGGAGGGCGTGGAGGTGCTCCGTGCCCAGGGCCGGGGGTCCCTTTCTTCTGTCCAGGCTTCCCTGGACAGGCTGCGCGGTGATGCGGTGGAGGTGGGGCCGGAGGGCATCCAACTGCAGTGAGCAGGCGTCCTCCCCAGAGGGGAGCCCGACTCGTGTGGTCCGCAGCCCCCACGGCAGTGGTTCCACAGCTGTGCCCTCTGGACCCCCAGGGCGGGGCTCTCACTGAAACCACAGCTTCCCAGGCCCTGGCCCACCCCTAGAGATTTGGATCGGGAAGGTGGGAAACCCTGAGGTTCCCCCTGTCCCCCTCCTATCAGGAAAATGATGTCTTCCTCAGGACGCACGGGCTCTATGTTCATCCCAAATCCACAGAGTCTGGGCAGCTACGCCTGTCAGGAGAATTTCCAAAAGAATAAAAACAGCACGTGGGCCTCAGGCAGCACCTACCCCAGGTGCTGACGGCGTTGTCCACTCCGGACGGGTTTCCGTGAATCACCCTCTCCCCCTGGAAGGCCCACTTGTTAATTAACTCCAAGTTCTCCTCAGTCCACCTGAAGGAGACACAGAGATTTGTCTTTAACATCCACAGTGGTGAATGGGGAGCTGGCGGTCACTGAGGGCAGCAGAGGGCTGGGGTCACAGGCGGGGCTTGCTGGAGACCAAAAGGCGAAGTGGTTTGGGCCCCCAAACTGAGAAAGAAGACAGATAGGCAGCTCTGAGCCTCCCCGGCTAAGCAGGCCCTGAAGAGCGCTCCTGCCCAGTGCAGCAGAGAGACCCGAGGCCTGAGGTTCACGGGGCTCTGCTTTGCCTCTCATGAGCTGAAGGACTCTGGGCCCCTTGCCTGCCCTCTCTGAGCCCCACTCTGCCCCTCTGGAGGAACATAACTCCTGCCTCTGCACAGGCTCAGCAGGCACGTGGGCCCGTTAGCCCCAGACCTCTCTGGATTCCTCCCCAGAAGGGGCGTGGACTCACTATGACAGTGAGTATCACTTGAAAACCTTCGAGGACCACATGAGGACACGTGCTCAGCCCCACCGCCCCGCCCTCTCTCTCAGCTCTTGCTTCCCTTCTGTCCAGTCCCTGCCCCGAGACCCAACAGAAGCTGCTGGGCGTTGTGCAACTGAGCCGTGGACTAAGCAGGGAGCTGGTCTGAACCCATCCTGCCGCCGTCTCACTGGGCATCCCTGAGCAGCCGCGTCACCTCTGACCCTCAGTGTCCTCCTTCGGGAAACAGGGATAAAGGTGTCAAATCACAGAGGACATCGTGGGATGGAAAAGCACACCGGTGTTCTGCAAAACGCCCAGGGAATGGTGTGTATTCCACCCGGGGCCTCTGTCCTGGAGTCACTCCAAGCCCGATCCACCCACTCCTTTGCTGTGGCGCCTTGGGCAAGTCAATCACCCTCTCTGAGCCTCTTTCCTCAAGGGTCAGAGGAGGATCTTATGGACCTGAGACTCGCCCAGTAGTTGTGAAGCTATGATTAATAGTCAACACTGCTCAGAGCTACTGTGTCACAGGCTCTCCCTAATGCTCACAATAACCCCTCAGGGAGGTTACCACAGTCACCACTCCCTTTCTTGCAGAAGAGGACACTGAGGCTCTGACAGGTGAAACAGCATCCCCAAGAGCACGGTGCCACTCACGGTGACATCGGAACCACGTCTGCTCATCGGAGCCTGAGCTCGTAACACTGACCTTTGGGGTGCCGACGAGACTCACTCGCTCACTTGTTCCATATACACTGAGCATCTACTATGCACCTGTGACTAACCGCACACAGACGTGGTCCCTGAATGCTTGCAGCCTTACAGTCTAATGCAAAATGGATGTCAGGAAGTCACCGGTATGTAACTATAGCCTCCGAGAAGTGCAATGCCGACTGGACAAAGCGCACCCCATTCTCAAAGGGGTGGGGGGCCTGAGGGGCAGGGGGTGGTCAGGGAGGCAGGAGGCGGGGGCAAAGAAGTCCAGCCTGAGGCTGGGCAGCCTGTGCTGTGCCTGGGACTGGACAAGAGCTGGCCCTTTCCAGGGCCACAGATGAGCCGGGAGCGAGGTGGGGAAGGGGCACCTGAATGTGGCCTGGGGTCCGGTCCCCTCAGGAAACTTGACTCTCTGATTGGGACCTGCTGGGCGCAGGGCGTTGCGGGTGGGGCAGGTCTGCTCTCCCTACAGGTTCTCAGAAGCAGTGGTGGTCTTCATGGGAGACGGGGGGAACCAGGTGGAAAGAAGCAGGATAGGAAAGACCACACACATACTTGGACACCCGCAGGCGTGCACATGTGTGCACACACCCTCAGCCACCCTTATCTTTTGAAAGGCGGAGCCGGTCTGCCGGTCCGTGGGCAGATGTCTGTTTGGGGGCCCAGGCCACCTGGCCTTCCCTGCTCTGCCCTACAATCAGCGATCAGCACGCGGCACTGAGCGGTGGTCCTGTCGCCTCTGTCCTGCGTCACCCTCTTGCCCTGGAGTCAGCACGTGTCCAGGCTGGAAGCTCCCCCACCCGAGTTCATCAGTTGCAGCCACTCCTTTTCAGATGAAGAAACAGAGCCCCAGAGAGAAGCGAGTTAACAGGCGAACGGGACTGCGATTCCTGAAAAATGGCCCCCTCGCAGCTGCAATCGCTCATTACCTGTCAGATGCTTCCCAAGGCAGTCTCCGCCGGCCCCCACCCCTCGGCACGCAAGCCCTTCAGACCAGCCTTGGAGAATTCAGACTGGGAACCCTATCAACAGCCCCCGGACCCACTGTGGCCACAGGGACCAAACTGAGCTTTGGGCCTTGGCAAGCAGCACACCCTCCCCACAGCACAGCTGGGCCCACATGGCTGGTACTGGAAGCCCCCCAGCAAGAGGGCTCCCTGGAGCCATGAGAGCCCAGGACAGGCCTCAGCAAGAAGTTGCCAGGCTGGATGCTGCGGCCTCATTCCCGACTCCCAGGACAAACTGCATTCATCCGTGCTTGGGCCGGTTTCTCAAGTTTCCCCAAGTAACAGAAATGGCATGCCCGCAGCCCTGTCGGGACAAGCCTCAGTGACTCAGTGAGAACACTACGACCTTGTGGGCTTGATCAACAGGAGGGGAGACGTCTTGACCAGACAGATGCTCCTTCTGTGTTTCCTTCTCAGCATGCTGTCTGTCATAACCATTTGGTGCGACCTGGCAATGCCCTCCTGGGTATGAGTGAGGCTCCCAGTGGGGAGGGTGGGCTGGTCAGGGTCCCACAGTGAGCTGATGACAAGCGTGACGGCTCATCTGATCCACCGCCCTACATCTGGGCTCAGGTTCTTTCTAAAAAACCATAGCATCTGAACCCAAAGGAAGCAAGGTCGGGATGAGGTGGCGGGGAGCAGTGGCAAAGAGCTCAAGTTCTAGATTCAGACCACTGGGTCCAGATCCCACTCCACCACCACAAGCTGGGTGGCCACCCTGCGCCTCAGCATGCCCAGCTGTAAGGCGCCCATGGGACAGATCTCAGCTTGGGGTGCAGTGCCCAGGAGGGACAAGGAGCAGGGGGAGGGCCTGATTACCTGCCGGCAGCCTCCCCATCCTTCAGTGGGTTTGGGATCTCCTCGCACACGGTCAGGAGGGCGGCTGCCAAACACACGGCGTAGGCGGCACTGGAGCCCAGCCCGGCCCCGGTGGGCAGCTCCGACCACACGGTGACGTCCAGGCTGGGCAGGGCTCTGAAACACACCAGGCGGCAGAGCTCTGACTCTCCACAGGACCCCTTGGAGGTAGGTACTGGCACTACCCCCATTTTACAGATGAGGAAACTGAGGCTTGGGAAGGCTAAGAACCTCATACAAGCTAGAAAGTGACCCAGGGTTTGAACCCACACTGTCTGACCCTCAGCCACACGCAGCCCGTGCCCTGTATCACCCCGTGACACCACCTCAACCAGAATGTCCCTCTCTAGGAGCTGGTTTCCCCAAGGGCAGAAAACCCAGATCTTATCGTAACACAGGCTTCACTCTGCTAATCACAGAGCTCCCTTGGAGCCCATGGGACATGGCACAAGCAAGCCTCCCTGGCCATGGCACAGAGAAGCCACCCAGCAGATCTGAGAATGGACTCTGGCTTTGGTTCGGCTGAACTGAAAGGCCAAAGGAGGCAGCGTGAGTTGGAAAAAGCAAGAGAGTTCCAGAAAAACATCTACTTCTGCTTTATCGACTATGCCAAAGCCTTTGACTGTGTGGATCACAATAAACTGTGGAAAATTCTGAAAGAGATGGGAATACCAGACCACCTAACCTGCCTCTTGAGAAATCTGTATGCAGGTCAGGAAGCAACAGTTAGGACTGGACATGGAACAACAGACTGGTTCCAAATAGGAAAAGGAGTGCGTCAAGGCTGTATATTGTCACCCTGCTTATTTAACTTATATGCAGAGTACATCATGAGAAACGCTGGACTGGAAGAAACACAAGCTGGAATCAAGATTGCCGGGAGAAATATCAATAACCTCAGATATGCAGATGACA
>SJYT01059876.1:288159-304420 GCA_006410635.1 Cephalophus harveyi
TAAAGCTGAAACTCCAGTACTTTGGCCACCTCATGCGAAGAGTTGACTCATTGGAAAAGACTCTGATGCTGGGAGGGATTGGGGGCAGGAGGAGAAGGGGACGACCGAGGATGAGATGGCTGGATGGCATCACTGACTCAATGGATGTGAGTCTGAGTGAACTCCGAGAGATGGTGATGGACAGGGAGGCCTGGCGTGCTGCGATTCATGGGGTCGCAAAGAGTCGGACACGACTGAGCGACTGAACTGAACTGAACTGAAGAGAACGGAATTGACTTCCCAGCTCTCAACACTTACTAACTAGCTATGTGGCCCAGAGAGTCTCTAACTCTCTGGGTCCCAGTTTCTCCCTGTGCAAAATGGAGAGGGTGTCCTTCTCGTGAGGTTGCTGTGAATACTGAAAGCAGACCATATATATGTATATACATACACACACACACACACATATAGGGTCTAGCTTGGACTTCCCTTGTAACTCAGTCAGTAAAGAATCTGCCTACAATGTGGGAGATCTGGGTTCGACTCCTGGGTCAGGAAGATCCCCTGGAGAAGGAAATGGCAACCCACTCCAGTATTCTTGCCTGGATAATCCCATGCACAGAAGAGCCTGGAGGGCTACAGTCCACGGGATCCCAAGAGTCAGACACAACTAAACGACTAAACCAACTAAACAACCACCAGTATGGTGCCTGGAATGCAGCAAGGACAGCTGATGGGTATCCAGAGCCTGGAAAGGAGCCCATGTGCTGTCTAGCGGCCAAAACTTCGGCTCAATCTCGGGGGCAGGCTGCACCAGCGCTCCCTGCCCCAGCGGCACACATACCTCTGACTCCGGCAGATAGACAGGTACAAGCAGAGGAAGGCCAGCACGGCCAGGTGCTCAGGATCCACACAGTCCTCGGGGAAGCCCGCCACCTCCTTCAGCTTCTCCACGTGCTCCGCGGTGAGCGCTGCGCCATCACTGTGCCCTGTCACACAGGCAAACAAGCGTACGCGGGTGGATGAGAAGGCCTCGGCGGTTTTACAGACACCAGAATACAAAAAAACGGAGCCATTCCAGGCGGCAGAATCTGGAGAGATGTGGGCTCAGGGCCCGAGCACCACAGCTGAGGCTGTCGGTGGACTGCAGGCTTGGGAGGCAGGCAGGCCTGGGTTTGGGTGGGTCCTGACTGTGCCAAAGACTGGTTTTCTGACCTTGAGTAGGGGACTTAATCTGTCTGCACCTCAGTTTCCCTGAGGGGTAAACAGGTAACAGGGGTATCTCCTCCCAGGATTGTCGCAGAGATAATAAAAAAGGTACAGAAAACCCTTAGCGCTATTCCTGGCATGTAGTAAGGGCTTAATTGCGAGTAGTTTTCAAACACACACGCATGTACGCGTGTGCCCTCCCACACACACACCTATCACTCAGAGGCCTGGGTTTGACCTCCATGGTACGATATCAAAACCAAAGGCCACGAGGCTTCCCTGGTGGTCTAATGGCTAAGATTCCAGGGTCCCAGGGCAGGCGGCCCAGATTCGATCCTTGGTCAGGGAACTAGATCCCACAGGCTGCAAGTAAGAGTTCACATGTCACAACTAAATGACCCTGCACACGGCAACTAGATATCCTGTGTGCTGCAACTAAGAGCCCAGCGCAGCCAAATAAGTATGTAGATATATTTTTAAAAGACTGCCCAGTAATTTAAAAATTGCTACAAAATATTAAACACACACACACACAAGCTAAAGGCCATATCACTTCCCCAATATTGCCCTCTCCTAAAACATAATTAGTGAGAACAGGACAAGTACATCAAGCGAATATGAAAGGTGAAGATGTGCTTGGGTGGAAGGGAAAGGCCGGCGCGTGGAGAATTTAAATTTTAAATTGATTTTAAATTTTAAATAAATTAATATATTAATAAATAAGTAAAGCTATTCTTAGTGGGGACAAGAGGGAAGACACTCCCAGGGTGATGTGCCTTGGGTCCCTCAGGGACAGCCTGGGATGACAGTCCAGCTGTCCTCCTTCCCCTTCTCCTCAGGGCCCAGCCTCTTCCTGCACCTGGTTCCTGCTTCCTGCACTTACCCAGAAAGCTGGTGTCCAGCAGCTGAAGGCTGGCCACATCCCAGGCCCTCCTGACGCCAATGTTTGGTAAGTTGAGGCCCACTTTCCCATTGCTGTGGGGCTGAAGCCGGAGGAATGTTCTCAAGTTCAAGGCCATTGCTAGTGCTACCTAGAGAACAAAGGGCACGATACCAGCAGTTAGCCTGGGGGTCGTTGGCAACATGCATGGCTTCTGACTTAGATATTAGCATGTGGGCCACTCTGAACTATGCCCTTGGCAGACGCTTCTCATCAACTTTGGCACCTTCTTCACAGGCACAACTGCTACCAATCAATTAGGAGTTAATACCTACATATCTTTTCCCTTCCCACGTAAAACTCAGAATTTCTCAGCACCAAGGGACAGCTTCCCTAATCACCGTGTTTTCAAAGATTAATATAAGAATGTGAAAAATGACAGCAGGGAGGAGCAGAGAAAGCATGGCTTTAGGTTCAAGCAGACAGGGTCACTCCTAGCTCTACCGAGGTGTGTGGGACCTTGAACAAGCTGCCAACGCTCTCCTAAGCCTCAACTTCCACAGCTGTAAGATAGGACAATAAAAGTTTAACCTATGAGGACAGTTTTAAGAGTTAAACGAAATATGCATGTCTCAGACTCCTTTGCAAGATCCTATTCATTTTCCCCAAGAGTTTAGTCCTTAAACTTCATCTCTTCTCCACTGAAGCTTACTTCTTAAGTGACTTCATTCCACTCACATGGCTTTCTATGTCATTTTCTTGCTATCTTACTGGGTGAGCCAGAGAAGTCCTTCAGAGAGCCTGGTGCTGCTGCTGCTAAGTCACTTCAGTCATGTCCGACTCTGTGTGACCCCATAGACGGCAGCCCACCAGGCTCCTCTGTCCCTGGGATTCTCCAGGCAAGAACACTGGAGGGGGTTGCCATTTCCTTCTCCAATGCATGAAAGTAAAAAGTGAAAGGGAAGTCGCTCAGTCGTGTCTGACTCTTCACGATCCCATGGACCACAGCCTACCAGGCTCCTCTGTCCATGGGATTTTCCAGGCAAGAGTACTGGAGTGGGGTGTCATCGCCTTCTCCGTCAGAGAGCCTAATACCTGCCTTTTCTTTGCCCAGCTGGGAAGAAACTGACCTCCTCTCTGATCTCCCAGGCTACGCCTCAAGACTTTCTTTCAGCTTCTTCTAAGATTAGCATCAGAGGACTTCTCTGCTGGTCCAGTGGCTAAGACTCCACGCTCCCAATGCAGGGGGTCTGGGTTTGGTTCCTGGTCAGGAAACTAGATCCCGCATGACGCAACTGCAACCCAGCACAGTCAAATAAATAAGTAAAATATTTCTAAAAATATATTAGCGTCAGGGGACTTCTCTGGTGGTCCACTGGTTAAGAATCTGTCTGAATGCAGGAGACCCAGGTGTGATCTCTGGTCCAGGAAGATCTCACATGCCATGGAGCAACAAAGCCTGTGCTCCAGGACCCTGAGAGCTGCAACTACTGAGCCCACGAACCAGGACTACTGAAGCCAACTTGTCTACAGCCTGCGTTCCACAAGAGAAGCCACTGCAACGCGAAGCCGGCGCTGGCTACAACTGGAGAAAGCCCTCACGCAGCAACGAAGACGCAGAGCAGCCCAAAATAAACTTAAGAAAGAGAGAAGATTAGCGTCCGGGAGCAGCAGTTCCCAACCCTCAAAGGCTCAGCGGGCCTTGTACCTTGCCGTGGACCACGGCATGCTCTCCATGCAGAATGACTTTCCCTGGAGCGGACACCAGCAGGACTTCTGACAACATGGCTCCTGGGAGTCCTGAAAAGGAAAGACAGAGAAAGGATGGAAGGTCCCCAGACCTCAGAGAACGCCTAATTCAAGCAGCCCATTATAACAAAAAAGGCAGCTACCATTCAGCACTTTCTGTGTGCCCCAAAAGCAGTGCGGGGCAGCAGTCAGCCTGACACACCAAAAAATCTGGGTTCGAACCCACTGCTCCCCAGTGATGTCATCCTAGCTAGCCACACAGGCATCAAATAGCCACCGACCTTAAAAGTTACACAGGGCCAGTAACCATTAACCTTAATGGGTTAATAGAAAGCACAAGCAAAATCCTTAGCAGTGTCTGGCACACCACAGTCAGCTACTGATAGCTCTGTATTACTGACCCTGTTTTTGGTTCCAGCTTTTATTACTACTACTATTAAAGGGAGAAATTTAAATGAAATCATGGACTGGAAAGAAATTTTTTCCTGGGCATTTTCAGGCTGTCTCTAACGTTTCACAATTAGAAACAAGCTGCAGAAAAACAGCTGTTACACCTCCCCACCTCTCTTTTTTTTTTTTTTGCACACTTAAGTCAGGATCTCTGCAAGACAGAGTCCTAGAAAGTGACTTGCTGGGTGTGCGTGTGCACATTTTAGATTTTTATGAATAATGCAAAGCTACCCTGATGGCTCAGACGGTAAGGAATCCGCCTGAATGCAAGAGACCCGGGTTCGATCCCTGGGTCAGGAAGATCCCCCAGAGAAGGGACTGGCTACCCACTCCAGAATTCTTCCCTGGAGAATCCCATGGATAGAGGAGCCTGGCAGGCTACAGTCCATGGGGTCGCAAAGGGTCGGACACGACTGAGCGACTTAAAAAACAGAAAAGAAAAAACAACTATCTATTTAAGGCTTTACTTCAATAGCGTGAGACCTGAACCGAACTATGAGCTAAGTGCTATTATGACCCCAGTTCCTCGGGGAGAGAAACTCAGACTCCGGGTGAGGAGACCTACTGCGAGATTCAAAATCCTGCCAGTTTCCAGGTCGCCGGCTCCTGAGGACGGGTTCTCAGAGCTGAGGAAACAGCCTGAGAGGCCGGGAGCCCAGTCCGGGGTCGTTCTGGGTCTCGGCTTCGGACTTCGCGCCACCCCGCCTCGCAACCCCAACCTCTCACTGTCGCCTCAGGTGCCCCGCTCCCGAAGCCGAGCCGCTCCAAGACTCCATACCCGAACTCGCGGGTACCCGAGGAGAGGCGGCTTCTTCCTTCCGCCAAGCCAATCAGAGCGCACGGGCCGAGAGTTCCCTTTACCAATTGGCTTGAGCATTGGCCAATAGCTGCCGTTCACCAAGTCCTCGCGGGTTTCCCCGCCCAACTCCTTCCCTGGACCAATGGAAAGCAAGTCCCTGGGAGTGTCCCGCCCTGGGGAGAGAGCCACGGACCAATAGAAGACGAGGCTGAGCGGTGGCGCGGCCGGCGGTAGGTGGAGTCGCCTCGGAACCTGGACGGCAAGCTGGCGGGGTCAGCCCTCGACGAGAGGCCTGGGGCATGGCTGTGTGGGGCCCGGGAGGTCGCCTTGGCTTGCGTGGGTGCCTTGGAGCCCGCAAGCTATTGTGTCCCCGTTTCCAGAGCCGTGGCCCCCAGGGCGTGGAAGACGGGGACAGGTGAGTACCTGGCTGAGAAGTTAACTCAGACACCTGACCTGAGTTGTGTTGTCGCCGTTTACATCACACCGATGGGAGGTCACCGCAGCAATCGCCAGGTGACCTCCTCTTTAATCCTGACGTCACTATGGCAGCGTGGGCTCCGGGGAAACCAGAGACCAAGATTTCTTAGCACGAGACAAGTCCAAACGAAACCCAGCATCCATCAGGACCGGGCATAGCCCACGTGAACCAGGAGGGTCATCTTGCTTGACCTCACAATCAGTAGGGGTCCTCAGTTCGGATCTTAACCTGTCTGCAAAGCAGTCAAGACACAGAGAGACACCAGCGCGTTGTAAAGATGGCTCTCATCACATTCCTTGAAACTAGCACCCCATCCCGGACCTCAAAACCTGACTTAGTACTGGATTAATATGTTTTATAGATCCAGTAATTCAACCTCTGAATAACCTTTTAATGTCACATTTTAATGTTGAAGTCTGTATTAAAGGTGTTGCTATTTGAAAATGCCTCTTTTTGAACCCTATTTTGGCAATTCTCCATTTCAGAGTAAACTTGAAGCTTCATGGTGTGAAGGGGTTTTTTTTCCCTTTCAAGAGCCCTTGGCTTGGGACTTCCCTGGTTTTCCAGTGAAAGTGAAAGTCACTCAGTCGTGTCTGACTCTTCGTGACCCTATGGACTATGCAGTCCATGGAATTCTCCAGGCCAGACTACTGGAATGGGTAGCCTTTCCCTTCTCCAAAGGATCTTCCCAACCCCAGGATTGAACCCAGGTCTCCAGCATTGCAGGGGGATTCTTTACCAGTAGCTGAGACCAGTCTCCCAATGCAGGGGGCCTGGATTCCATCCCTAGATCCCACATGCTGCAACTAAAGATTCTACATGCTACAGTGAAGATGAAACCAAGCGCGTGCCCAACTAAAGATCCAGTGCATGCAAATAAAAGTAAATATTTTTTTTAAAAAAGAAAGTCCCTGGCTTGGTAGAACAGAAGTGATGATTTGGGGTTGCAAAATAAGTCTTGGGCCAGAATCCAGCCCTACTGCTTCTTTCCTGGGTGACCTAGAAAGGTGAGTCTCATCCTGTGAGCTACAGATTCCTCAGACATAAAGTGAACGTCATAGATGGTGCCTTCCTTTGGGGCTTGGGAATATTCCAGGGATAATACCAGGAGATAATGCCAATAATTCACTTAGCACAGTGCAGAGACTAGGAAAGTGATCAATAAATTCTTTCAGCAAATATTTGTTGAGTGTCTTCATTGAGCAATGTAGTCCATCAGCTACTCTGCAGGTACAGGTGTGACAAGACACAGAACTGGCCCACAAAGGGCTTAAAACTAAGAGGAACAGAGGGGAAAGATTTCAAGAGATCCAAGCTGAAGGGGTGAGTTCTCACACTAAGGGTACAGGTAGCAAACTGTGACCCACTGAAGAAGGTGTCTCACTGGATATGCCATATATCCTCACTCAGCCTCTCTTGATGTGTATTTCTCCTTAGGCCACAGCCTTCCTCGAAGACTCCCAAGGTCCCCAAGATCTACACCAAAACAGGAGACAAAGGTAAGGTAGGGACAGGTGAAAAATGCAAAGGAAGAGATGGCAGATTCCGTCTTAAAGTTCTTCCATATTCTTTGCAGACATTAAAAAGTATGTGACAGATCTCAGTAGGCATCACTCGAGTGTGATACAAAACGAAAGATGCCCCAGATAAATGACAAAAGCAAGTTGCAGAACAATCCAGAGTTGGGATCCATTGGGTAAAAGTGTGTGTGTGTGTTTATATGTGTTCCAAAAGGCAATGTGAAAGGTTACACCTTGGACTATTACCTGAGAGAGAGATTGAATAGTGAGAGGGAGGAATGAACAGGCAGGCTTTCATTGTTTCCTGTACATACTTTTATCCTATCCTGTTATCTTTTGTAACAAGCATATATTGTTTTGATAATTTAAAATCTGTCAGAACAGGGGACTTCCCTGGTGGTCCAGTGGCTAAGACTGCACTCTCAATGCAGGGGGCCTGGGTCCAATCCCTGATCAGGGAACTAGATCCCACATGCTGCAACTAAGACTCAGCGCAGCCAAATAAATCAATAAATATTGGGGGGAGGGGGGAAAGAGTATATCAAGATTAAAAAAAAAAAACCTCTTTAATTTGGGAAGCAAAATATTTCTCACAGGGTTTTCTAGCACTTTCACTGGAGAAAGAAGACCCAAAGACGACCAGGTGTTTGAAGCCGTGGGAACTACAGATGAATTAAGTTCAGCCATCGGGTAAGGAGGACAGGATTGACCTTGAGGTTGGGTATGAGTGGGTCATTAGCAGGTGCAACTGAGGTGCGGCCCTCCAGAGCCAGTCCTGGAGGCTGCTTGCCCTCGATGAACCTGGAGGCACAGGGGCAGCCGGTCAGCTCCACTAGGCTGCGGACCCCCTTCACCCTTCCCGTCTGCTCGTGTGCTGCCTTCTGTCCCTGGCTGTGCACCCCTGCCTCACCCTTCCCTCCCTTCTCCCTCACTGTGCTCATGACTTAGAAGGTGGACTTGGGGAAGTCATCAGGATTGGCCAGGCCTTGCTGGGGTAACAGTGCCCACATCTCATGACTTGCACCACCAAAGGGATATTTCATCCTCTTACTTCAAGCCCATCCTGGGTTGGGTGTGTTTCTCTGCACGGCCTTCGCTGTGGGACTCAGGCTGGTAGGACAGCTTCTGTCTGGAACACGATTACTGGCATTGGCCAGTAATCACGACAGACGGGAAGACAGATCAAGGCAATGCCCATGCCGGTTCTCAAGGCTTCCACGAAGTGACGCGCCATCTCTGCTCATGTTTCATTGGCCAGAGCCAGGCACGTGGACACACCTGCCAGTGGTGGGGGTGGGGGAGCAGCAAATATTAGAGAGCAAAGTACAAGCCTCTCGGGAGGCTGTTGGCAGAGTGAGCTGCGGTTCCTGTCAGTGCTTGTTCTTAAGCTCTGGTGTGGCCTTGCGGGTGAAGGTCATGGTAATCAGATGGACCTGGGTTCAAATTCTCTCACACTTCCGACTGGCTGTGTGACTTCAGGCAGGTCACCTGGTCTTTCTGAGCCTCAATTTCTTGTTCTGTCAAATGATCATAGTGTGAAGGACTTCCCTGGTGGCTCAGATGGTAAAGAGTCCGCCTGCAATGCAGGAGACCCAGGTTCAATCCCTGGGTTGGGAAGATCCCCTGGAAAATGAAACGGCAACCCATTCCAGTATTCTTGCCTGGAGAATTCCATGGACAGAGGAGCCTGGCCAGCTACAGTCCATGGCGTCACAAAGAGTTGGACACAACTGAGCGAGTTTCACTTATAATACATTTCAAAGGCAACAATAGAAATCAATGACATGGGTTCAAATTCTGTCACACTGCCAACTGGCTGTGTGACTTCAGGCAAATCACCTGGCCTCTCTGAGCCTCAGTTTCCTGTTCTGTCAAATGGTCATAGTAATAGAATCCAATCTCATTGGGTTCTTGTGAGGATGGAATGAGAGAATTCCATGTTCCGCTCTTAGTGCTAGGTAGCTAGCACTAATCACAATGCTAGCTATTATCATTATTATTAATTATTAAGACCTACTTGTTCAGGGCTGCCAGTTCTCAATGACAGGCCTGACTAAATAAGGTTTTCAGGATGGATAATGGGAGGTGGAGCTAGACTGCCCACAGAGGAGAGGGCAGACCCCTTGGTGTGTGTGGGAAGAGTGTGGAAAAGGGGCGGTAGACACAAGAGGAAGCAGGCAGAGGGCCGGGAAGGAGGGTTCTAGCATCACTGGGCAAAACTCAGCTGTGGATCCTTCTGCTGTGTCAGCTCTGTTCATATGAATCACCTGGACCCAGTCAGAGGAGGCACTGAAAGTTGTTGGCTGGATGAGTGATACGAAAAACAAATACCCCCAATCATATGTAAGGTTATAGTGTTATAAAAACATTGTCAATAAAAAAATAACCCCTTTCCTGTGATAGCTCAGTTAGCAAAATGGTCTGTCACCGGAGAAGGTATTACCTTCCAGCAAGACAGGGCTTCCCTGTTAGCTAGGATGATAAAGTGTGAGAGACCTGGGTTCGATCCCTAGATGGGGAAGATCCCCTGGAGAAGGGAATCTCTACCCACTCCAGTATTCTTGCCTGGAGAATTCCATGGACAGAGCAGCCTGGTAGGCTACAGATCTCAAATACTGAGCGTCTAACACTCAAGACAGAGCCTAGGGATGTTATATTTGAGGCAAATTCTTTTTCCTTTTTCCTTGTAGGTTTGCTATGGAATTAATTGCAGAAAAGGGCCACCCGTTTGTGGAAGAGCTTCAGAAAGTGAGTAACATTGTCTTACCGGGAGCTAGGATTTTTTTCAACCCTGGGGCCTGGTGGCCGTAACTGGAATTGCCATCTGACCATCACTTCCTCTCTGTGTCACCTGGGACTAGTCACTTTCCCTCTGTGAGCCTCAGTTTCTTCATCTGTAAGATGGGAACACACAGAAATCACCCTCCCTCACAGATGAGTGTAGAAGCTTGCTTTCAGAGAGGGAAATGTGAGGTCAGTGGTCTCAGCCCAGTTCTGCCCCCCAGGGGACATGGGGCAATGTCTGGAGATGTTTTCGGTTGTCACGACTGGAGGTGGAAATGCTGCTGGGGTCTGGTGGGTGGAGGCAGGGAAGCAGCTAAACGTCCTGCAACGCACAGGACGCCCCCCAACCCCCACCCCAGAGGATGACCTGGGCCCAAGTGTCAGTGGCTGTGAGGTTGAGAAACCAGAGGCCCAGCCACGGGGAGCCCTTGGTGGGGGGCTAGTAGGGTTCTTAGAAGGATTGCTCTGCTCCTTAAGAGGCAGCCGGGCTTTGGCCCTCAGAGAGGACTTCTGAGATGGAGGCAGGGCTGCCACCCCTAGAGCACGAAGGACACCCCAGGATTCACTCTGCGTGCTGACCTGAGTCTGCTGCCCCCTGGAGGGTCAGCCCTCGGCCCACTTCAGTCCTCCAGGCCAGACTGGAGCAGGACGGGGCCCCGGGAGCAGACGCAGGGCAGTGAGCAGCTGCCCGAGGTTGGGAGGCCTACACAGCTGGAACGTTCTATGAACGCGGCACCTCCTGTGTGAGGGAGGCTGGTCTGCAGCCTCATCGTGAGAACTGTTGGCGCCCACAACAGTCGCTTCTGGTCTGCTGTGCCCACCTCTGAGCAGGGTTTGCCTGGGGACAGGGGGGTGCAATGACACGATGAGCCCCCCTTACTTTAGGCCACGTACTTTGAGTGACACTTTCGACATCATCTTCTCCAGTGCTGCTCAGGCCACCCACCCCAGCCTCCAGCTGGTGCCTCTCCCAGGCTCCCACAGCTCCTGCGCTTCTGCCTCTAAAGTGAAAGTGAAAGTGTTAGTCGCTCAGTCTTGTCCAAGTCTTTGCGATCCCATTGACTGTAGCCCGGCAGCCTCCACTGTCCATGGGATCTTCCAGGCAAGAATACTGGAGTGGGTTGCCAGTTCCTTCTCCAGAGGATCTTCCCGACTCAGGGATCTTCCTAACCCAGGGATCGAACCCAGGCCTCCCACATTGCAGGCAGATGCTTTACCATCTGAGCTACCACAGACAGGAATCACCAGGCGTATGGCCTGGGTGCCCCACGGGTATGGACTGTGACTTGTTCTCCTAGGCTGCCCCAGGGCCTGCAGAAGGCCAGGCAGCCTGTTCCCAGCGTCCTCTGCAGAAGCCCATGAGGTGGAGGCCAGCTTTCACATCTTACAGAGGACAAAAGCGAGGCTCAGGCCGAGGCCCTGCAGCCAGGAATCCCAGCAGGGCTGGGATCTAATTCCCAGGCAGCGGTCACCTCTCTCCAGCCCCAGGGTGAATGCTACAGGTGGCCAACGGCGGGGTGGGACTGTGAAGTCACTTTGCACCAGAAGCCGGAAGCCATGAAGACACCACATGGTCACATAACTCAAGCAGAGTCTGCGGCCTGGTGGCCCAAGGAGCTCTGTCCTGCTTCCAGCTCTCTGCCATGGTGGCCTTCTCATCAGAGGGCAGATCTGTCCTGTCCGGTTTAGAAAGCACTGGCAGGCTTTCCTGGTGGCTCAGTGGTAAAGACTCTGCCTGCCGATGCCGGAGACATAGGTTGATCCCTGATCCGGGAAGGTGCCACATGCCACAAAGCAACTAAGCCCGTGCACCATAACTCATCGAGCCTGCGTTCTCGAGCCTGCGTTCTCGCGCCTGCGTGCCGCAGCTACCGAAACCGGAGCCCTAGAACCCGTGCTCCGCAGCAAGAGAAGCCAGGCAGTGAGAAGCCCAGACCCCGCCACTGGAGAGTAGCCCCCACGCGCCACAACTCGAGAAGAGCCCACGCGGCAGCAAAGACCCAGCGCAGCCGAAAATAAATTATTGAAAAAGAAGAATTCAGAGCGAAATAAAATAAAAGGCACTGCCACCTTGGGCCTCTCAGCCCAGGTGTTATAGGATAGAAAACCAAGGCCGTCAGGTTAGAGAAAAGAAAAAGACTTCACAGGGCCCCTGCCTATGGGAGGGGAGGGTCGGGTGAGAGGATTCTTCCTAACCACCCCGGGCCTTTGATGCTCACTGTCTGCATCACCCAGATGTCCCCAAGGGAGCCAGGTCCCTTGCCAACCAGGGGAGATGTTCTGTGGGTTCAGACAGTTTGCTAATAGCCTTTAAATGCTGGCTCCTTAGCGATCTGCCAGCCCCAGCTCACCAGCTTCTGCGCATGGACGCAGGGGACCTCGCATGGCCGGCATGACGAGGTTCTCATCTGTGCCTTCCTTTCCTCCCCCAGATCCAGTGCTCCCTGCAGGACGTCGGCTCTGCCCTGGCGACTCCGCGCTCCTCAGCCAGGGAGGCTCACTTAAGTAAATCTCTCCCTGAATGCACCGGGTGTGTGCTCAGAGGGCCCTGTGGGGGCCCAGGGAACCCTCTCCTGAGGGGCACCTGGGACCCCTGTCAGCCTGGCCTTGCAGCCTGAGAGGGAAGGTGCCTCTGAGCCAGTGGAGTGGTTTGCGGGGCACCTGGATGGAGAGGAACGGGTGGGCTCCTGTGATCCCGGGGCCGTGGCTTCACGCAGTGCCGGTCTCCTTGGCTCCACAGAACATGCCGCGTTCGAGGCGGGGCCCATCCTGGAGCTGGAGCAGTGGATCGACAGATACTCTCGCCAGCTGCCCCCGCTCACCGCTTTCATCCTGCCTGTGGGTACCCGGCCGCCTCAGCCTGCAGGGTGGCTGTGGACGCGTGTGTTGACCCCAACACACCAGCAGTGACGAAGTCCCCCTCTTTTAATGTGTAACGGTGACAGAAACTGTCCCCCAGCCCCCGAGTCCCCTCCAGACCTTCACTGGTCCCATTCCCACCCCTGCCCGCCTTAGAGAGGGGTACCCAGAGGCTTCCCTTGAGGTTCAGACAGTAAGAATCTGCCTGCAGTGCAGGAGACCCAGGTTCAGTCCCTGGGTCAGGAAGATCACCTGGAGAAGGGCATAGCAACCCACTTCAGTATTCTTGCCTAGAGTATCCCATGGACAGAGAAGCCTGGCAGGCTGCAGTCAATGGGGTTACAAAGAGTTGGACACGACTGAGTGACCACACCCAGAGACTATGCCCTGGTAGGGCCCCCGGAGGCAGAACACTGCCCTGGGTTGGGGGCGGGGTGAACCTGCATGTCTGTCAGTCCGTCCGAGCTCCCTGTCTGCAGTGGGCACTCCCCAGCCCCCTCCACCCCATCCCCACTCCAGCCAACACCCGCTTGCTTCTTTCAGTCAGGAGGCAAGAGCAGCTCCGCACTGCACTTCTGTCGGGCCGTGTGTCGCCGAGCCGAGAGACGGTACGGGACCCCTGGGAGCACGGCCTCGGGTGCGGGGGGTGCGGGGGGGACACAGTGGTCCCTGGTGAGATCAGACCTGGTGCTGAAGCGGACAGCTCCAGCAACAGCGGGGCAGGGGAGGCCCAGCGGGTCTAGCTGATTAATCATGATGATAATACCACTCAGGTGGTGTGAAATTCAGCCTTCAGTGAAGGCTCCCCGTTCTTCAGGTTAATTTAAACAGGAGGGGGCCTCCGCTGAGCAGAAAGATCAAAAAGCTCCACAGCATGATGAAAGCTGTGATGGAGGGTGCTTGGCCCCAGGGGGACCCAGCCTGGGACTGGGCTTGCGGGAGGCAATAGTTAGTGGGGGAGAATGGTGGACAGAGTGTCCAGGGCGAGGGGACAGCAAGGGCAGAGACAGCAGCCTGCACTGAACGCACAGAAAGGAGGCTGAAGGTCTGGTCCCGAGTGAGGGGCATGGGGCACGGTGAGGCCGGAGGCTGAGCCAAGGCCAGGCCGGGCAGGGCCTCCCGCACCCAAGGGCTCTGCCTTTATCCTGGAAGCTGATGACCGGCTCTAGGCCATGGGGTGACTACTGGGTGCTGGGTGGAGAAGGGCCCAGACCAGCCAGCCACCTGCTGCCCCCGTCCCCAAATGCAGAATCAGAGAGGAGGGAACCTCCCAGAAGCTGCTGACAGCCTTATCAAGGAAACATTAAAAGAGCAATTGCAGGGACTTCCCTGAGGGTCCAGTGGCTAAGACTCACATTCCCAGCGCAGGGGGCCTAGGCTGGATTCCGGGTCAGGGAACTAGATCCCACATGCCACAACTAAGAGTTCACATGCCACCACTAAAAAGATTCCACCTGCCACAAGTTAAAACCCAGGGACGCGAAATAAATAAATACTAAAAAAAAAAAAAGATACTGCATGCCACAACAAAGATCGAAGATCCCGTCTAAAACCCAGCACAGTCAAATAAATATTGAAATAAATAAAAGAGTGATTGTGCAAAACCTCCATTTAACACGATTCATAGGCCAGGCTGCCACCCAGCTTTACACAAAAACGACAATAAAGACAATAAAACGTCTGTATACAGCAGACGAGGCTGTGCTGGGCGCTTTGTATTCATTATTTCATTGATTCCTTGTGGTAAGCTTGGAAGAGAGGTGGTGGCAGTACCCACTTTGCCAGGGACAGGAAATTGGGGCTCAGAGGTGACACCGTGGCCAGGGTCCCCTGGGTGGTCCATGACTGGAGCCCAGATGTGTCTGCTCCAAACGAGCTCTGTCCACGGCCCCATGTCATCAAAGTTTCACTTTTCATGAAAGGCTCTTGGGCCCAAGTGGTTCGTAAAGGGACGCTGGGTCACAGAAGAGCTTCAGCTTCAGGAGAAAAGAGTCATTTGCCCAGAGCCATCCACGTCAGCAGTGCTCATAGTAGCAAAACTGTGGAGACAGTCCAAAGAAAGGTCCAACAACAGGAACTGGCCCAGCAGGAGGGTCCTCAGGACGCCAGACCTGTGTCCAGGTGGCAAAGCCCCTGGGGGAGGGGACAGAAACCTGGGACCTCGGCTTGGGGTGAGCGCCTCCCAGCAGGGGTTATGCAGCAGAGGTAATGGGCCCCGGAGGGGCTGCCACGTCATTGGCCCTCATCTCCAGTGAGCACCCTCTAGAACGTCTGCGCACAGACTGGCGAGGACGCCCGGTCAGGCTGCAGCGGGAGGGAGGTGCTGGCTCGGGATGCAGCCCTGGGCCTCGAGCATGCTGAGCCCCTAACAGTGTGACGCTGTGTTTCCTCCTCTTCTAGCGTGGTGCCTCTTGTCCAGACGGGTGAGACCGATGCAAACGTGGTCAAGTTCTTAAACAGGTACTCGGATGGGATCTGAAGAGCCTGCCAGAAAACGCAGGCACATTGTGGGGAGTGACGACCACAGGACGAGCCTCCCTCGTTCATTCGCTTCAGTTGTGCCAGGGTTGAGAAGCCGGGCCGAGGCCCCCTCTGCTCAAAGCGAGTTCCGCAGGCCAGCAGCGCCAGCATCGCCTGGGCGTCGCTTACACTTGCCAAATCCAGGCCTGGCCCAGCCGGTCCTCTCCAATCAGAATCTGATCTGCGTGTCACCAGGATCCCCGAGGGACTTGTGTGCACGCCCCAATTTGGGAGGCACCAGGCCTGGTTGTCGGAAGGTGCAGAAAGCAGGGACGGGGCCCAAAGTCGCCAGCCCTATGAGGCCGGGCAGGGCAGCGGCCTCTTCCTGTGGAAGCCGCCCCAGCCCTGGCGCCAGAGCCGGGTGCCGGGCTTGCACGGAAGCTGGCCTCACATGCCATCCATCAAGCCCAGGTTGGCTGAGCACCCGCTGTCCTGCCCGATGCTCCTGGGGGCATGTGATTGATATTTCCTCCTTGAAGGCTCGTTTAGGGAGGACCCGGTTAGCATTGATCTCTCATTTCAGTCCATTCTGTTTGCCTGCTTCTGCCCCTCCAGACTCAGCGACTATCTCTTCACATTAGCCAGATACACAGCCATGAAGGAAGGGAATCCAGAAAAGATATACAAGAAAAATGACCTGTCGGACCGCACCTGAGGCTCTGGGAGAGAGTGGAAGTGACAACGGTGAAGGGACGACTTCGCCCTCGCGTCCTGATCCCTGAAGATCTCACCCACAGGGGCCAGAAGCTGATCTGTCCAGACCCGGCTTCCTTTCACAGCCCTGCCACTTCCTTTGGGAGCTGTGGCTGGTGGAGAATCCTACCCTCCTCCCCTGGGCTCTCCTCGGTCTTCCAGGAAGCGGGAATGAAGTCGGTGTT
Organism: Cephalophus harveyi; assembly: GCA_006410635.1. Lineage (NCBI taxonomy): Eukaryota > Metazoa > Chordata > Mammalia > Artiodactyla > Bovidae > Cephalophus > Cephalophus harveyi. The sequence continues at coordinate 304,265 of SJYT01059876.1, forward strand.
GCAGGAAAGAAAGATAAAGTGATTGCTTCATTGAGGAACCAAGCAGAAAAAAAGAATAAAAGTGGGAAAGGCTTGCACCCTGTGTGTGTGTGTGTGTGTGTGTGTGTGTGTGAGAGAGAGAGATGTGTATAAGAGACAGAGACAGGGCTTCCCTGT
>SJYT01059876.1:304550-325933 GCA_006410635.1 Cephalophus harveyi
GAGAGAGAGAGAGAGAGAGACAGAGCGCGAGGCCTTCCACTGGCAGCTCTGGCTGTCCGAGGATTTGGAATGGTACCAGAGGCCCTTGGAAATGTAATTGTGATTTACCTGTGCCAAAGGGGCTTTAAATGTCACATTTATAAAGGGGAAGGCAGACAGGATTTGGAGTTTAGTCACCTCTGAGCCACTCATCACAGGCGGAGGACGGCTGCAGACTGGCAGGCGAGGCCTCTGAAGCACTTGGACTTGAAGTGTGTGCGTGGTGGGGGTGTGACCTGGGGAATCTTCTCTCAAGGGGAGTTTCCCTCCATCAGGGGCCAGAGACCCCCGCAAGAGAGGGAAACTGCCGCTTTGAGGGGGGCATGTCCTGCCCAGGGCGGCAGCGTCCAGGGCCAGAGGTGGAGTGCCTTCAGCTTCAGAGAATAAGCTCACGGTTCCAGCGAGGCTGACACAGACCAGACCGACTTCTCTGATGTTGCACTTGGCTGGTTTATCCCTCTGAGATCCAGACCACGGCTGTATTTTATTTGTTGTCACTGCGGCTCCCTCCCGCTATGAAGCGACACTGCCTGCGCCAGCTGTGTCCTTGGGAAGGGAGATATTTATGAAGGGTGAGACGGCAGCCCTGAGATCCTGAAGGTTCCACGCTGCTAATTGCAGGAAACGAGTTGGGAGGGGCAGGCTCGCACAGTCAGGGCGGAAAGATCCAGTGAACTCCATCCGGCCATCGGTCATTAGCATGAAGTGCGGGAAGGCGGGTCCCTCCGGCCATCCTTGCCAGCAAGTCAGCAAACAGTAAAATGATGAGTTTTGTGCTTGCCTCTGCTTTCATTCTTAACCAACTTGCCTGCTCATTTTGCTGGAGGGAACATCGTATTTCCTCCCCTCTGGGTCCTATTGTTCCTGGACTTGGGCAAAGTGGGTAAGGTGCAGGTGACCGTGAGTAACAGCGAAAACCCTCCAGGAAGTGGCCCCGACCAGCGGTTGGCACCAGGTCTGGTGCACAGCAGGCGGCTTGGCTGGTGTGAATGGAGCTGAGAGTGGCACGGAATAGGCTAAAGGCAGTTTGTCGCTGAGTGGGTGGGCACTCAGGCTGGGCTGGGGAGGGGTATGTTCCAGGAGCTCCTAGAATCCATCAAGTCACTCGATCCTTGCTGCACCTCAGCGTCATCCTAGAAGGAGCAGGTTGTACATAATAAATAGTCCTGCACTCCCTACCGTGGTAGACCATCCTACAAAGGACAAGAGAAGTGGTTTGAGTAGATAGCATCCTCAAGGGCTGATCTTTGAAATAAGGCCTTTTGCCTGTAGCCAAATCCACGCCCCACCAGCCCTTGCTGGGACGGGCTGTCACAGGCCAGATGGTAGCCCCAGGTTCCCAAGTCACGACTGCTCCACACCATCCCTTCCATTGTGAACATCTCCGAGAAACAAACACTTGAAGAGACAAACATCCCCAAGAAACATTCAGATGCAAGCATGTCCTGTGCCTGACACAGCCACGTGGGAGCCAGAAGAAAAGGAAAAATGTGTTCATCCCCCAGACACTCCTCAAAAGATCCTCCTGGGTCTGGAACCCAGTGGGAAAAGTTAAAACTCCACAATCCAAACACGATTGTAAACAGAGCCTGTTTACAGCCACTGTCAACCCTCATAAATGATTGTTTTCATCACACAGTAACAAGGGTCAGGGGAGAAAGGGCAGGCAGTTTTTATTTATAATTGTGATACCTTATTAATCATAGAATTTTTTTTGTATAATTTTGATTTTTTAAAAATTATGGCATGAAAGCATTATTTCTCTTGGTTCCTGGATTTGGAGGCATTTCCATACATTTTGCACCCAAAAAAGTGCTCTACCTGCCTCTTGCTGATCCTGGTCTGGCTCTCAGGAATGTATTTAGTGCCACAGCCAGAGGTGGTTGGATATTCCAGTGGCGAGAAGCCCGCCGGGTGACATCACTGAAGGGCTTGATGTGCCAGGCCCTGGGCCGGGAGCTCCACCGACATTATCTTGTTGAAATCACCCAGCAGCCCCAAGAGAGGCACCGTCTGTGTCCTCCTAGCAGTGGAGGGAACAGGCTTGAGAACCGACTCGTGTCAGGGAGTCAATGCCAGGACGTGGGCCCAGGACGTGGCCCTGTGACTCCTGGCCGGGTGCCCCTCCCCCTGCTGCCACTTGACAGTCCTTTTCATCACGACCTGGGCTGCAGAGAACAATGTCAGGCGCTAATAGATTCTGCTGTCTCATTTCTCAACCTAGTTTCCCTTAACTGATATTTCATGGCTATTGTTAATGTGCATTTTTTTCACCGAGTAATTTTCAGCCCGAACTTGTAACACATCCCAATGACAAACGTCCCCGGTACTGAATCCCCCCCCTCAGCTGCAATGTCACCCTCATCTCCTCCCTACCCCGCCCTGACACCTTTCTCCGACAACCCATCCAGTTTTATGATCCCTCTGTCCCAGTTATCACTACTGAACCTTTAAGAACCCAGACGCATTTCAAGTTTAATTGAATAAAATCCTTTGTGTAATAAATTCCACATGAACGCTACATAAATCAGTGCCTGGGAGGCTTTGTGCCTCATCCCTCCCTTCAGGCCAGTCTGATCTTGCTTACAGAGGGGACCGAGGCCTCCTTTGCAGCCCAGCTGGGGTGCGGGGTTCATTTGCCTCGACCTGTGGCTTTTCTTCTCTGGGAGTCCATCGTGGGAGACAGTGCTTGGATGCAAGCTGAAGCAGGAGATGTGCTTGTTGGGGACATAGCATTTGGGAGGTTAGGGGGTACCCAGGAACTTTGGAGGGTGTCCTGGCATTCACCCATCCACAGATTCGGAAGTTTCTTTTAAACATTAATTTATTTGGCTGCGCTATGTCTCAGTGGCAGCACACAGGATCTTTGATCTTCACTGTGGCATGCGAGATCTAGTTCCCTGAGCAGGGATTGAACCTGAGTCCCCTGCATTGGGGAGCGATGAGTCTTAACCACTGGACCACCCAGGAAGTCCCCAGATTCAGAGACGGGATGAAGGCTCTGAGCACCTTCTCCCTGGATAGACACAGACACACAGGTGTTCACAGTCTGTGTACAACCTGAAGAGGTCTGTGGAAGCCCCAGGGAAGAACCCTTGCTCTTAGCTCTCCAGTATAGCACCCGCTGCAGGAGCGAATCCATGCATGGGGCTGCCCGCTTCATCGGCCTCGCTGCCAGCCATGTGGAGCCCCAGAGGTGTGACAAGGAGCACGGGGGTGTGAGCAACAGTCAAACGCTCAGCGCAGGCATTGGCTTCAGGCAGACCTGGGTTCAAGACCAGCTCTGTCACTTTCTAGCGTCACGACTTCAGGCCAGTCGTTCCATCTTCCTGAGACTTGCTTCTTTGTCTGTAAAATGGGAACGTGAAGCATATCTAACCCCCAGGGCCGCTGGGAGAGATTAATGAGGCAATGTTTAAAAGGCTCAGGTTGCCCTGGTCACATGTTAGCTGCTATTATTATAGTTGATTGTTACTATTTGAATTCAAGTTCCAGCTCTGCCACTTCCTAGCTGAGGCAGTTTGAGAAAATCCTGCAACCACTCTGAGCCTCCATTGCCTACTTTAATCTTTGGGAATAATGATACCAGCTTCCAAGGGTACAGGAAATATGCCCACGGGACTGCATGGGCGTGGCATGTGGCTGCAACTCAAAAAAAAAAAAAAATGTAGCTATTGTCGAATCAAGTGTCTATCCTTTTTCAAAGCACTTTCAATAGCTCACCAGGTGATGCACAGAGGACCACTGAGCAGCATCTCTGGTTTGCTTAGATGTCCTGAGCCTGCGGGAGACGGGGGCCCCCCCTGGCGGGGCCGGGTCAGCCAGGCGGACGTGGCTCCAGGAGCACCAGGGCCAAACGAAAGGAAAGTGACCTGGTCACAGGCCAGCGAGAGCTTTAAGGGGTTGCCGCTCATGGACTCCCTGTGGACAGTAGCAGAGCTGGACAAGAAGACTGGTCTTCAGATTCCTGTGAGAGTTTCCTCTTGGGACAGAGAGTGTGACAACTTGGGCAGAGGAGAAGGAGAAGTTGTTGAGCCGTTAAGTCATGTCTGATTCTTAGGACCGGACTGTAGCTCTTCTGTCCAAGGGATTTCCCAGGTGAGAATACTGGAGTGGGTTGCCATTTCCTCCTCCAGGGAATCTTCCCAATCCAGGGATCGAACCTGTGTCTCCTGCCTTGACAGGCAGCTTCTTTAGCACTGAGCCACCAGGAAAGCCCTGAGGAGGAGAAGAGGGGACCCTAAACCCAGGAGGACCCCGCTTCAAGCGACCTCTCCGAGGAAGGGTGACACGCAGGCCAGCTCAGGGTACCCCGGGGCAAAGGCAGCCTGGGGAAGAGATTGAATAAATGGCAGAAAGGCGCCCAGTCCGCCCAGGACCAGGGTGCGGGGGGTCCTCCCCCACCAGGTGCTCCCAAGGCAGAGACCCCTCTGGCCCTTGACTCTGGCCATCTGCGGTGCCCCCGCCCCTCCCTGGCGAGCAGGTGCCTTTATTTACGATCACCTTGGAAGGGTCGAGCAGACATATGTTGCTGAGGGTCGTTTATTCTTGTTTATAAAATTTATGGCTTTACCTCGATTACACACTGTCAAAACGGGAAGGATTGGCCCCAAAGTCTCACACAGAGGACCACTGAGCAGCATCTCTGGTTTGCTTAGATGTCCTGAGCCTGCGGGAGACGGGGGCCCCCCCTGGCGGGGCCGGGTCAGCCAGGCGGACGTGGCTCCAGGAGCACCAGGGCCAAACGAAAGGAAAGTGACCTGGTCACAGGCCAGCGAGAGCTTTAAGGGGTTGCCGCTCATGGACTCCCTGTGGACAGTAGCAGAGCTGGACAAGAAGACTGGTCTTCAGATTCCTGTGAGAGTTTCCTCTTGGGACAGAGAGTGTGACAACTTGGGCAGAGGAGAAGGAGAAGTTGTTGAGCCGTTAAGTCATGTCTGATTCTTAGGACCGGACTGTAGCTCTTCTGTCCAAGGGATTTCCCAGGTGAGAATACTGGAGTGGGTTGCCATTTCCTCCTCCAGGGAATCTTCCCGATCCAAGGATCGAACCTGTGTCTCCTGCCTTGACAGGCAGCTTCTTTAGCACTGAGCCACCAGGAAAGCCCTGAGGAGGAGAAGAGGGGACCCTAAACCCAGGAGGACCCCGCTTCAAGCGACCTCTCCGAGGAAGGGTGACACGCAGGCCAGCTCAGGGTACCCCGGGGCAAAGGCAGCCTGGGGAAGAGATTGAATAAATGGCAGAAAGGCGCCCAGTCCGCCCAGGACCAGGGTGCGGGGGGTCCTCCCCCACCAGGTGCTCCCAAGGCAGAGACCCCTCTGGCCCTTGACTCTGGCCATCTGCGGTGCCCCCGCCCCTCCCTGGCGAGCAGGTGCCTTTATTTACGATCACCTTGGAAGGGTCGAGCAGACATATGTTGCTGAGGGTCGTTTATTCTTGTTTATAAAATTTATGGCTTTACCTCGATTACACACTGTCAAAACGGGAAGGATTGGCCCCAAAGTCTCTTACCGCATGACTGCCTCAGACGTGCGTACATCTGTTAACTCTGTAGGAGCTGTAGAGGGAAATAAGGCTGCCGATAACTCAGAAGCTCGCTGTCCCGTCAAGAGGTGGGGGCTGCGGGCCTTGAGAAGAGGTATTCAGGCGCCCACGTGGAAGGGGAGCGGGGTTGGGGTCTGCTGGTGGCTGCGCCAGGTGGCATCGGGACCCTGGCCCTGCCTGGTGACTGGTTCTCTCGGGTACTTTGGGGTGGGGATTGGGAGAAGAGGAACTGGAGTCCTGGGGCCTTCAGGGATCTGGTTGCAGGACCAGCAGCTGGAGAGAGTCCTGAGCCTGTGGATCTCCACCTGCAGACGTCAGCGGGGAGAGAGAAATGCTGACTCCGCGCTGTTGGGGGGTGGCGTCAGGTTCGACCTCTCAGAAGGGCGCTCTGGCAACGCCTATCCGAGTCATGGAAATGTGCGTCCTTCTGGCTCCACAACTCCATGTCTGAGAATTTCACCGAAGGAAAGAGATTCATCAGTGAAATCATAGGGTTGTTGTTGGTTTTCAGTGCTTGCTGCTCGTTAAAGAGAAAAATTGGAAACAAATGTCCAACAATAGGGAGCTCATTATTCAAGAATGGAAATTTAACAATAAAGGACTGTAAGAAATATCATAAAGCTACTGAGAAGGATGGTATCTATACTTTTATTACTATGGAAAAAATGTTCATAATCTATTAAGTGAAAAAAAAACCCAAGTTATAGAATGAGAGGTTTAGAATGATAGAAATCCTATTAGAGAGATAAACAAGTGTAAATACACTAGAGTGTAAAAAAAATGCAAGGATCTATTCCATATGTGTGTGTGTATCGGTGTGTGAGTTGCTCAGTCATGTCTGACTCTTTGTGACCCCATGGACTGTAGCTCACCAGGCTCCTCTGTCCTTGAAATTCTTCACGCAAGATACTAGAGTGGGTTGCCATTCCCTTCTCCAGGGGATCTTCCTGACCAGGAATGAAACCCAGGTCTCCTGCATTGCAGGCAGATTCTTTACGGTCTGAGCCACCAGGGAAGCCCTACGTTATAACAATACTTACCTCTAAATCACAGGATTACTGGGTGGTTTAAACTTTCATTTTTGTTTTAATTTTCTAAATTTTTTTTATGATGAATTTGCGTTAGATTTGACAGAGGCTTACTTATGTGATAAACATAATTTTAAAAGTGTAAGGAAACTGACAACTGCTTTCCCTACAAGAGCACAGCCCCAGGAGAGGGTGGCCACCAGCAGCCAAAGCCACAGGGCCTCTCCAGAGACTAGAAGCCCAGAGACCATGCCCTGAGTTTGTTCTGTTGGAGACAGCCGTCTGTCTGGAGAGCAGCCCCCCACGCAGCCTGCGTGTGGACGCTTGGCTTCCATTCTAGGACGACAGCAGAGGGAAGAGAAATGATCACAGCCCGCTGAAGGGCCCCCGGCGGGGCATCACGCCAGCTTCTCACAGCATGCTGGCATCCTTCTTTCTCCTCTGTTGCTTGCTGCATCTTTGACTTGTACAGAATTTGAGAGGAGACAGCAGACTTCCACATTTAATCATCTCGTGTGGGTTTTCATCCTGCGTTATCACCCTGCGTTCACCTGGACAAGCTGGCACCCTGACCCGTAGAGGAATGACTCCTAGGTGCTGCAGTCAGCAAGTGGAAAAACCAGCACTTGACCTCGGGCCTTCCAGGGCAGAATCCAGCTTCCTTTTTTCAACTCTGTTCTGCTGAGACAGGGCTTATCTCAGAGACGACAAGAAACAACGCCAAGTCCAGCTGATCAGCAGCGGCTGCCTGAGGGGTACGGGAAGAAGGAACTGGAAGCTGGATCCAGATTCCGCAGGAACGAGTTTGGTAATCCATTAGTAATGTCTGCCATGACTTGCTATGGAGGTAATGGAATAAATCGTGTGTGTTTGACATTTCTGAATCTTGGGCCAAAACCCTCACAGATTTCCAAAGAATGGGAACTTCAGAGGTGGGTATGGATCTTCAGGCTGCCTTTAGGGTTCTCGCAACCCTATGGCCCCCCCAGAGAGCAAACGGGCAGGAAAGGGATTTCTCAGGGCTTTGAGACAACACATCAAGGGTCATAGAATCTCCGAGAGCGAAATCCTTATAAATCTGACTAATTGATTAGTCAGCCCTGACGAGCGTGCCACTGTAATTCAGAATCTGTAATTACATTTCACATTAAAACATGCAAAGTTAAGATTAAAGCTGGTGAGAAATGGCTTGACGCCTCCCGCCCCAGCCCGCCTCCAGCCTCCTGCCTCCATCACCCAGCAGGCAGGTCTCCTGCGGGCTGTGGTTCCAGAAGCCGTGGTTCTGGAAGAACCACGAGAAGAAGAGAGAGAAGCCGCTTCCTTGGGCTGCTGTTTGTCTCAGTTCCCTCGAGGGCTGTCTCCTGCTGTTTTAGGGGCAGGTCCTGCTCCCCTCCCTGCCGGGCTGCATTTAGTTGAGACGAAAGCTTTGTTCAGGGGGGCACTTTTGGGTTTTTGATTTACAGTGCCCTCCAGCCAAAGACCACTAAGATTGCACCCACAGTTGGGCAAATTGTCTTGTTGCAGTGAGTTAGCACATGATGCAGGAAGCGGGTGTCAGAAAGAGCTTAGAGGACTTGGGTTCCTGTTGGGCGCTTTGGGGAGGGTTCAAGGAAGCAGAGGTAGGATTGGATGTCTCATTAAACCCCTATCACGAGGGAGGAGCAATGAGGCTAAAGCTGTAACAGAGAGGCAGGAGGGTCAGGCAGGCACAGCCCCCAACCTGTGTGAGGTCTCCTCGGATAGTTACACCTCTTACCGTGAGCGCTGCAGGGCAGGGTAGTATCCATGTTCTTCCACCTGAACCGCCAGCGCCTAGCCCAGCCTGGAGACTAGTAGGTCCTGGGTATCTATTAATATTTGCTGGATGAATGGACTTGGCCTGAACTCCCTGGCAGTCTGGTTTTCCAGGCCAGCTCCTGAGATGGGACACCTGCCAGCTTGCCAGGCCCATCTGGCACCCTCTGTAATGGGGACTACACCACCCAGGCTGCAGGGCCGACTTCACGTGGCCCTGCACTGCCCCACGTGGGTGGTGCCCCCTTTCCCTGGACTCTGGGTGGGCCATGGGCAGGGCAGGCTGTCAGTGGGGCGAGGGCCGGGGGAGGGGGAAAGGAACATGGAGGGCAAGGCGTCCCTGTGCCCCTGACTTGTCTCTTTCTGCCCCTCCCCTGCCTGCCGCTGGAGGTCCCTCTCCTGAAGCCCCCTGGCTCTGCTTGCACCCCACGATTTCTAGCCCCTTTGGCTTTCCCACCCCGGCAGCCCCCACCGCACAGGGTGTCCATCGTGGATACTTCCCTGTGGCCGCAGGGCCCGTAGAGGTGGAAGGGTGACCTCCCAGGCCACGCAGACGCAGAGCTGAGTCCCACTTCCCGTGCTTTTGAGCTGCGTGGCCTCAGGCAAGTGAATCCACCTCTCTGAAGCTGTGTCCTCCTCATCTGCAGAACCGAGCAGTGACCCTCCCGGGGCCCAGGGTCCTTGGGTGGATGCAACGTGACTGCTTGTGCAGAGGGCTGAGCGCAGAGCTGGGCTTGGGCGAAGGCCGGGGGTGGGGGCGGGGAGCAGCTACCATCATCACCGTTCATGGCACGATGCCCCCACTCCTGTCCTTGCTGACAGATATGTTCTAACCACCACCCCCCAACCTCCACCCCTCTGGTCTGGCTGCTTTCTCTGCCCCAAATGCCTCCCTTCCCATCTTCAAAAAAAAAAGGGGAAAACCTCTTTCCAAGTGAAAATGAAAAAATGCCTCCTTTATTGGCCTTTTCTTGCTTAAACCCCTCTTTTTGACCCGTGCACTACTTGCTACCCGTGCTACCAGGAAGATGCTCTTTAAGACGTGCCTCACTCCACCAAGTTCTTAAGAGAAGGAACCAGAGGTTCGTAGAGGTGGTCAAATCAGTCACAGCCAGTGGGCGGCCGGGCTGGGCCCAGCACCCGTCCTGTGAGCCCACAGCCCGTTTCCTGAGTTTGTGAGGTTCTCGGGACAGAGAGAACTGTTACTGGGGCAATTTTACTGATGAGGCAAGAAGGTTCATGGAGTTAGAAACTTACCCGGGGTCACTCAGCTGATCTGTGCTCGTTTTTGATGCCAAGGTCAGGGTCTTCGCCTGATGGCTGGGCCGTGGAAGACGGCACCCTGACCCTTGCTCCTCAGTGTGGTCTGTGGTGTGGTGCCCCAGCCAGACACGCAGAAGGACCCCCCCCCCACCGGGGACTCACCGTGCAGGTGACTGTCCGTGTGTCCGTGACACTCTGAGGGTCTTCTGGGCCCGTCTTCAGCAGGACTGCTTCTGCTGTCACTGAGTGGATGCCAGCCATTTGGCTTCTTGGTGGAAGGTCTGTAATCCCACAGACTCACCCCAGTACCCCCAAATTCCCAAGGGCTAAGTGCAAAAGGAATGTGGCTGTGAGTCCTGGGTTGGGGAGCTGCCTGGCCTGAGTGCACATGGAAGCTTGAAGCTCGGTTGGGGCTTGGGCAGAGAAGGAGCTATGCCCCTGGGGCCCGGAGCCCAGCAGGAGATCCTCGGGGGTCCTGCTGACCTCAGTCAGCAGAAAACAGCTCTGGAGAGGAAGCACTTCTCATTCCCCTTCTCAGTGGAGGGCGCCTTGCTCCTTATTCAGTGGAAGCCCAGAGAAGCAAGGGGCCTCGCCCCCTGGCCTCCTACCTAGTGGGAGGCAGAGCTGGACACGAATCCAGGTCCAGATGCTCTGAAGCCCAAGGTCTCCCCAGAGCCCTCAGTTAAAGCTGCACTCAGCCGCTTGGGGAGTCAGCTGTGACCTGTGAAGAGCGTGCTTCCAACACATGTCAGCCATCCTGAGGGTCATAATGAGGAGGCTGCTTCATTCTGACTCCACGCTCCGAAGGCTGGAGAGAACCACGGTTCCCGTCTGGGCCTGAGAGCAGCCCCTTCTCAGAGTTACTCTCGGATTTCTCTCAGGAGGCAGTGCCCCAGCTGTCAGGCTTTTAGGACCTCTCCTGATGCTCAGATGCTCCCAGGCCAGAGGAATCAGCGAGAACTCCCGGGAGGAGCTGGAAAGACGGGCAAGGTTAGATGGGTTTTCTGCGGAGTGTAAACCTGGGCTTGTGTGACAGGATGAGACAGGGCTGGCATGGCCTGCAACTGCAATCTTCCGTAAGGGAGGAAAGCTGAACACACCCAGAGGAGCTGGAAAATCCGAGTTGGAGCATTTTCGAATTATCTGGATTCTTTTCAACAGACACCTGTCACCGTATTATTACTGGGTAAGACGTGTGATCCAGGGAGGGGCTGCCTCTGGAGAGTGCGTGAGGATGGGGTCGGGGTGGGAGACATGGAGTGCGCCTAAGGGACTTGAACTTTATCTGAAAGGTGACTCGCTTTGTAGGGCAACCCTTCCACTAGCGCTGACCCTGGGGAGGCAGTGGCCTCGGCTGTCTGCCGTCTCGTCCTGAGTCCTCTCCCCACCACGGGAGCCTTGGAGCTCCTTAAGCCCCAGACGCCCCATCGTCAGCTCTCCGGGAGCTCGGGTGAAAGCGCCCTTCCTGACATGAGAAACAGAACAAAGGGACTTCCCTGGTGGGCCGGTGGTTTCAGACTCTTGAGCCTCCATTGCAGGGAGTGCAGGTTCAATCCCTGGTTGGGGAACTAAGATCCCACATGCCACCAGGCATGGACCAAGAAAAAGAAAAAAGGCTGCCACTGTGTGCTGAAATACAAATTTAATAAAGTCTTTGATCATGTTTTAATCCATAAGTTATCTATGAAAACAACCCCACCCCCTACAACTTTTTAGAGCCATCAAGAGCCATCACGGTATCTGTGAACACCAGCTAGAAAAGTACAGATTCGGGGCTTCATTAGTACAATACTGCCAGCCAGAAGTTAAATGAATTACAAACTTCCCCTCTTCATCAAAAGAGCGAAGCTGACGTTGGCGCAAAAAAAACCACTGTCTGAGATCCCGCCCGGCAGACTCCTAGGGAACACACATCAAACCTCTTCATGTAGGCTGACAGTCCTTCAGGCACCGGCACAAATGTACCCACCTGCCCAGAGCACGACACACACGTGTAGAAGAGTTTCAAAGAAACTGAGTGTTTAGACAGTGGCAAGTCCACAGAATCTGAGGTTACTAACATATCTTAAATAATAATAATAAATTCCTGTCTGTCTTAGATTCCTTGCTGTCTTCCATCAGGGAAAACATGCGCTCTGTTTTTTAGAAGCCTGGGGCTCTAACAGGGCCAGCCTAGGCCTGCGCAGGACGCTGCTACTCGGCTGAGACCCCTGGCCAGAGGCCACGGAGATAGGTTCGGCCTGCTTTGCCGCCAACATGAAGGTTCTTTCTGGAAAGGTTTTTTTTTTCTTCTCTGCTTGGAGGAGTTATGTGGCGCACCCTCCCCTGGCTCCGCAGGGCCGAGGGACCGGGCGCTCCTGACCTCTTGTCTAGCTTCAGTCTGGGTGGCAGGGACACACAGGGAGTGTGGTGAGGCGGGCGAGGGTGCATGGCTGTCTGCTGCTGCTGCTAAGTCAGTCACATCAGTCGTGTCCGACTCTGTGCGACCCCATAGACGGCAGCCCACCAGGCTCCCCCGTTCCTGGGATTCTCCAGGCAAGAGCACTGGAGTGGGTTGCCATTTCCTTTTCCAATGCATAAAAGGGAAAAGTGAAAGTGAAGTCGCTCAGTCATGTCCGACTCTTCGCGACCGCATGGACTGCAGCCTACCAGGCTCCTCGGTCCACGGGTTTCCAGGCAAGAGTACTGGAGTGGGTTGCCAGTGCCTTCTCCGCATGGCTGTCTACACAGACGCTAACAAGGTTTCTGCCTTGATTCCCTGGATCTGGAGCAGTTCTTGTGACAAAGGTGAAGCTGACGGCAGATGAGTGCAATGGGTTGGAAGAGAAAATGAAGCAAAACACCAAATACCACCCTGGAGCACCCTCACATTTCCTCAGCTTCGTGAGCCCCCGTCAGCGTCAAGGGCTCCTGGTGCTGAGGAAGGACGGGGAATAAGACCCATGTTTCTGAGGACTTCTACCATCTACGGAGTGAAGCCACTGCCAGACGGGACAGGGACCTCCAGCTGGTGTCTGTCCCTCACTGGACTGTAAGGGTGGCCGGCAAGCAGCCAGCACCCGCTGGAAGCAGCTGCTCTTAAGGACCAACGGGTTTTCTCTCCCAAGCTCAGGATGCCGACCTGAGTGCCCAAGATGGGAGCAGGCTGCTGAGGACTCGGGAGCCCCCGAGGGGAGAGTGGGCAGGGGACCGCCGCCGTGGGAACACAGGGCTCCCAGGTGGGAACAGCACCCCCAGCCCCCGGTGCCCCACAGTCTCCCCGGCAGGTGCCTCTGCTGCCCTGGGAGCCGGCGGGCCTGGCTGGCTGCAGACAGGCCGCTGCAGAAGGGCCAGAGGTCGAGACTGCCGGGTGCATAGAGGCGTGGTGAGGCCTTACCTGAGAGTTTTCAGAAACGGAAGGGAAGCATCTCCCGCCTGGTCGGCTTGGTGGGTTCAGGCCCACGCCCTGAAAACCACTCTGGAGCCTGGGGGTTCCTGGGACTTGTTCATGCACGGCTCGCTCAGGAAGTTAAGGACCAGAAAGACTCACAAAAAGACCAGACCATCAAAAAGAGAAGCCTGGCTGCCGTCACAGGCCTGGGCATGAGGCCCCCGGAAAGCAGGAGAGAGGGACCGATGGTGGCCGAATTTGGAGGTTTATTTCCAACACCAGCTTCCTGTTAGTGTCACCTGGAGAGCGCTGGGTCGCGTCCTCACATGCATCCAGGTTCTTGAGGCCACAGGGGCATCTCATGGCTATAGAGAAGGGCCGAGGCTGCCTGGGAGCCTCAAGTCGGCAGGACGGGGGCTAGGAGAGCTCGAAGCCTGTGTTCATGCTGATGGCGTAGCGTAGCTTCTCCCGCAGGACACTCTTCTTGCTGTAGTTGGGCAGCTTGAGCAGGTTGAAGCAGGTGGAGGAGGTGGGCAGGCGGCCGCCCGGCTCCCGCTTGCGGATGGTGAAGAAACCCCGGAGGACGCTGCCCAGGGTGTCCCCCGTGTCCTGCAAGCACAGCCCACAGCCTCGGGTTGGGGGGGGGGGTGCCCTGGGAGAGGGTTGGGCTGGTCCCCCCAAGGAGGACAGCTGGAGAGATGGGTGCCCAGGGCACAAGCCTGACTCCTCAGGTCTCCCACAGAAAGGCTTGTATGAAGCAGCTCTGGGAAACAGGGCCTTCTGGTCAACCACTAACTATCAGTCAACCAATTCTCAAAGAGCCGGAACACTCACTGTCCACATGTTTTGGTAACAAAACATTACTGAAACGGCCTAGCATTTCCTCCCTGATCTTGGCAGCATGGACTGTAACTCGGGGTGGCCTTCCTTCAGTAAGGGGTAGAGTCATCTGGTGTCACCTAAGAGGAAGGGTGCAGCGTGCAGACAGGGCGCCCTGGAGAGCAGCAACTGCTCAGAGACCCCTGGGCTTTTACGGGGCTGAGAAACGTCTAACAACGGTCACCACTCGAGCACCCACTGTGGGTTAGGCAGCGGCACATGGAACGCGGTCACCCTGAGGAGGAAGGTGGCCGCTGGCCCAGGTAAGCAGAGCTGGCAGGTGGAGTAGCTGGACTTGAGGCCTGAGCTTGTCCCATTTCTGAGCCCACATCCCAACCCCTCTCCCACGCTGCAGTTCAGACTTGGAACCAGGGCGGCATGAGCAGCTACGAGAAACACCCCAAAAGTATTCTTTCCCGAGGGAGTCATGAGAAAGGGACCGCCTGGGGCCCCAAGGCACCAAGCGGCCCGCCCTGTACACACGACCTGGTGAGCGCCCTGTCTGGATGGTGAGCCCCAGCAGACGACCCCCGGGAGGGGCCAGCCCTACCCCAGCAGTGGTATACCTGATCATCCGACACTTCGACACAGCGGATGGAGAAAGGAGGCTTGAGGTAGGCGAATCCCAGAAGCGGGGGCCGGGAACAGCTCGTCACAAACTGCAACACAAGGCAGGGCCGGGGGTCAGAGTTGGGAGATGCCGTCCTTGGGGGAGAGACCAAAGGACAGCACCGGAAAGGGAGAGGGAGGAGGCAGGGGGCCCGCCAAGCGCGGCAGGGTGAGGCCTGAGCCGAGGGCTGAGGCTCTGGAACACGCATCACACCACCAACAGCTCGCTCGCTCGGCACCTGCCTGCCCACTTGGCAGGTCAGGCACACTGGCACGATGCCTGCAGGTGGCAGTGCTGTCCCTGTGAGCTTGGCCCCTGACCAGCTCTCAGCAGGCTGACCAATACCTGGCCTTGGGAGCCAGCGAGGCTGAGGGTGGACCAAGGTACTGGACCCCTCCAGTGGGGGCTGTGGGGCCAGCCTCGTGTCCCTGCTGCCGCCCTGGAATTCCTGGCATCTTTCAGATGGCGGTTCCCAAGTCATTTCCATAAACGACTAGTTCTACCTGGACAGAGGCACTGACCTGCCCGGAAATCCAAGTGCTACCCCTGCCCAGGGAAGCCCTAAGAATCCCTTTGCTTTCTTCAGTTCAACACTTTCCCTTCTCGAGGGGATCCAGGGGCCTGCTACTGACAGCATAAGCTGGCGTCAAAATTCCCCAGCAAGATGAGTGCTTGGGTCTTAAAAATAAAGATTCTCATTTAAACAATGTTACAAGTGGTAGTGAGATTCCTGAGACTGTCCAAAAAGTTTGTGTGTCGTGCTTCAAAAGCTGTTTTTACAAAAACTATTGACAAGATATATTACTAGCCTAATATCCTGTGTTTTCCACCAGAAAGACAGTAGCAACAGACCTGGTTTAGAAGCATTTCCACCCTGAGCTGAGTCCACTGTGAACCTGACCCCCTCTAACCAGGCCTTGGGCACTGCATGACTCCACCCGTCTGAAGGATGTGGAGACAGACGCGGGAAGAGTCTGTGCCCCTCCCAGTTCAGGCTGCTGGGGCCCGCTGCCCGCGGCCGGCCAGGGCTGGTCCAGGGAGGGAGGCGCGGTCAGCCTCCTGGGATGGGAGGAGGATTGGAGGGCAGGGGCAGCTGTGGGGCTCTGCCATTGTTACGTCTAAAGAAGGCATATCCCCTCCTGTACGAAGGTTCTGGGGCCGCCCCCAACCCCTCCTCAGTGTCCGCAGCCACAGAAAAGCGCAAGCCCAGGATGAGGGACTGCAGGTATGGGGACAGGCCACCGAGAGACACAAACTCGCCCGCAGTGAGGGGCGCGAGTGCGTGCTTAGGAGAGACCTGCTTTCCTCTTTCCAGGAGAGGGGGGCAAGCCGTGCTATAGGTCAACAGAGACTGTTTGATGCTTACAAGAGGCCCTGTTAGAAAAACTGATTCTTTTTTTCCAATAGGCGTGATTTTTTAAAATTTTTATTTACTTGGCTGCAGCATATCTTAGTTGCGGCATGTGGGATCTAGTTCCCTGACCAGGGATCGAACCCGGGCCCCCTGCACTGGGAGGACAAGGTCTTAGCCACTGGATCATGAGTGAAGTCCCTGGAAAAACTGATTCTCCTGAAAATTAGCTTCTGATGATGGCCCCCTGAATGCAGTGGGGTAACGTACAAACTACCTTCAGAAACATGGCTCTCTCGTCGGGCGTGAAGTCAGAGGCCAGGATATCCCAGAGCCAGATGATGACCCTGTGGCTCCCATGGAAACCTCCGTAGTACACCGTGTGCTTCCTGAAAACAATGCAGACAAGGGCTCAGCCACACATGCTGTCGGGCGCATGCAGACACAGGCAGGCACGGAATTCAGACAAGCGGCATAGTGAACTCTGCCCAGCCTGGATGACGACCAACTGCTCTTATGTCCTAATAGCCCCTAGTCCCGAAAGCCCAATGGGCAGAGTGTTGCGTGGCAGGCCCTGGTGCTTCCCAGCAGAAGCTGACAGGAGAGCCTGAATCTGTCTCCCAGGACTTCAGAGAGCCCCCCCCACCCCAGCCTCAGACTCTGCTTCCCCTTCTTAGTCTCCAGGGAGACAAGGGTTTTGAGCTTTTCTTCCAAAGCAATTCACAGGGAAGGCAAGATCAGGGAGGTGGAGTCCCTCTGGAAGCGGGACCCTGAGAACCCTCCAAAAGGAGCCTAGTGAAGGAGCAGCGTGCTTTCTGGGAGGCCTAAGAATCTCACCCTTGCCCCCCGCACTCGCTCCTTACTTCAGATCTTCCAGATCGATCTCGGCGTTGTCCCCAGAGATGAGTCGTTGCAGCTCAGGGGTCGAGAACATCCGGATCCACTCAGGCTTGATGATGGAACGGAAGCCGCTAATGAGGGCAGCTGTCTGGTTCTTGATTTGCGTGTGCATTCGAAAGTGGGCCATCAGATGGATGTAGCTAATTCTGTCACCAACAGGGGAAAACAACGGAAATTAACGGGGCAGCGCGGCTGGCTGCCGACGGGCTGGAAGATGAGTCCAGTCAGCTCTGAAGCATCCCTTACATAAACACAAGGAGCGCCAGGGCATTTCACCAGAGCAATGGCGACGAGGATGACAGCTCTCCTGGACGGCCCATGGCCAGCCACCGGGACAGCCTCAGTGCCAAGGGCATCACCTCGTGCACGCCTCCCCAAAGCCAGCGGGTCAGACAAGGGGGTACCACTCCACCGTCAAGAATCACAGTGAGACGTGCTCCAGCTAAGGAGAGGGCCCTTCTCAGTACAAAGGGACTTTTATTTCATTTCATCCTTTTGGACATAAACCATTTAAGATACTATTCAGTTCTCCAGAGAAAAACTGTTTCGTGCTGAAACTTTAGGGGATGTCCCTGGTGGTCCAGTGGCTAAGACTCCAAGCTCCCAGTGCAGGGGGCCAGGATTTGATCCCTGGTCAGGGAACTAGATACCATATCTGCAACGAAAGATCCCGCGTGCCGCAACTGAGACCCCGTGAAGCCAAATAAATAAAGAAAAGAAACTTCGGTCCAAATCTTCCTAGACTGGACAGAGTCCAGGCCATGAGAAGGCAGGGCTGCGGAAAGTTTTAACCACATGCGGCTGGCTGACGATCAGGCTCAGGGAGGAAGTCAGAGCACCAACAAGGGTTTCAAGCGGCTGGCCTTCCGGGTCTGCTTTTAGCTCAGGTGCAGCTCACGACACAACGCAACGCCTCAGGCCAGGGGAGAGCCGCTCCTACAGGCTTGCCAGCACGGCCGATTTCTTAGCAAACTATTTACTCAGAGACAGAAGAACGTGAGCCCAGCCCAGGTGCAACTCTCAACATCCCAAATCCGTACAGTCCAAATAAATCTGTTTACCCCATGATGCCCAGATCTGAGTTACTGACCTTGGAAATGTTCCTGTTTTAAAAAAGCTTCCAGGGGCTTCCCTGGTGGCTCAGTGGTAAAGAATCCACCAGCCAATGTAGGAGACGTGGGTTCGATCCCTGATCTGGGAGGATCCCACATGCCTCGGGGCAACTCAGCCCCTGCCCCAGCTACTGAGCCTGTGCGCAGCCATGACTGACGCCAGCGCGGCAAAGCCTGTGCTCTGTCACAAGAGAAGCCACCGCAACGCGAAGTTCCCATACGGCAACCAGAGAGTAGTTCCCCGGCGACACAGCTAGAGAAAAGCCTACACAGCAACCCAAATAAACAAGCATTAAGAAAAAAGGCCTCCACTGGAAAGCCTGCACGTGATACACTAAACTATGACTTTTTCTATCACGCTACTCTTTTCATGGGCTCGTTGAAGCTGGTGATCGACAGTTTTCCTTTTACCAAAAGAGAGGCAGAGAGCCTGTGAGACTTTCCTGGCGAACACCCAGGAAGTGCAAGATCAGGCCTCACCCCACAGAAGTAGGTCCTGGTGATGCTAGGCCTTTTAAAGAGCCTACAAAATGGAATGCTCTTGCCCTCATAAAACCTACTGAGGTTTTATGCTAAGAACAGGGAAGAGTTTGTGAAATGACCTTCCACGGAGGTTTCCAGGCAGGACAGGAACCTCACTCCGATTGCATCAACCCACCTCGACTGGCTGCTGAACATACAGCTCTGACCATCACCCCTGTGCCACGCCTGGCAAAACAGGGCCTCCTGAGGGGGGATACTGTGACGATGGTGGGGTCACTGCTCTCATTTATTAAGGCCCTCTGTGGCACCAGACATCCCAGAAGATACTCTGCGTGTGCTCTTGCATGAAGCCCTCTGGAGGGATGGCTGCAGGCACGTGGTAGGCAGGCTCAGGACCCACCCTGCTCTCTAACACCCCCAGGTAGCTTCCTCCCACCCTGTGGTCCCTGATCTTTCTCAGCTGTCGTCACATGAAGGCCCTGAGGCCAAGAGCCAAAACTGCATGACGAGAATCAATCAATCGTGATAATTCAGTCCGCTGTACTGACAGTCTAAATAAATAAAAGCTACCCGAGCGCGGGGACTAACCAATCCAACCTGAGAGGGACGTGATGTTCTGGACCGCGGCTGTGATGTGCACCTGATCCCCGTGACTCACCGGGCAGGGCTAAGCTCTCACCCATCACCGAAGACAGGGAAGCTCAGATGAGCAGTTCAGATGCTCAGCTGGGCCTCCTTACAGGAGGAGACTGACAGGCTGATGGAAGGGCCAATACCGACTCCCTGTGCCAGGCCCTACGATCAGTCAGGCAAGAGCAGGGCTGGGTGCAGACATGCCTAGAGGGGCTTTGCTCTGAGGGACCACTGATGATAGACTCATACAAGGCTGCTTTCTGGGACAAGGCTGCCTGGCCTCGGGGTCTCCCCACAACTGAGGACCTGTCTGCTGCATCTGAGTTCATCACTGTTGTCTTTTCGAGAACAGTGTTTTATACCATGGCCACACACCCTCCTTCCAAAATGATCTACTCCTTCGAGGAGTCTTTCCACCTCTGCGCCCTCTGGGTTCAGGGCTGCACACCCAAACGGCTCAGAACCCATCTGTCTGCATCTACAGCCGTCATTAAATTCCTAGGAACACTGCTGCCTGGGTGCCTCTGACCTTAGAAGTGCTACTGCAAAAAAATAAATTGTCAATTCTTATTCTGCAAATCGAATTTAATACGACTTCGGCCTATGAACTGTAACCAGTAAATTCCATTATGATATTTACAGCCTCTTTCTACTTCAATCTATCTTAATAAATTATCAAAGTAAGCCTGGAGAGCCAGAATGAAGTCTTTTCAAGTGGTGACCTTAAAAATTTAATTGCCATACTCACTTATTTTCATTTGTAACAGGAATGGTCTTCCCTCCAGGAACCAGTTCATGGCAAACAAGCTGGAGGAAAGGAAGGGGAGCAATTACTCAAGAGATTTCTAATGAGGAAATAAGGCTTCCCGAAGAAGAAAGGCGCGACGCTGANAAAATTTAATTGCCATACTCACTTATTTTCATTTGTAACAGGAATGGTCTTCCCTCCAGGAACCAGTTCATGGCAAACAAGCTGGAGGAAAGGAAGGGGAGCAATTACTCAAGAGATTTCTAATGAGGAAATAAGGCTTCCCGAAGAAGAAAGGCGCGACGCTGACATCCATAATAATCACAGGAGGAAGATGAGTCGTGTGTGGGAACAATCATTTCCACAGAAAGTCACGGCCTAAATATCAACAAGCGGGCCCTGCCTGATCAATAGGAAAGGTTCCTTCTCCTCTCATCCTCATTCACATGTGTGTATTAAGGCTCCGGGGTGTCGTGGAGGGGAGCGTGTTAGTGAAGAGCACGAGAAGATGGGTAATAAATGGTGGCATGCTGACCATGCCCTGGGATACAGCGGCGCTGTTAGAAAGTATGACGAAGGTGTGACACTGGCCCCAGCAAGGACTCGCTCGACAAGCGGCACCTGTTGAGCTGAGGAAAGTGAGATCGGGGAGACGCAGTGACCCTGCTAAGGCCCTGGGAAGCTGGCCTCGTACTACGAGCTCCGGGGCAGCCCTCGGACCACGTGCACACTGGGGCTTGTGCAGGGGTCCAGGGATCCAACTGGAGGGGCTGGGAGCCCTGTGGGGGAAAGCAAGACAGAGCGAGTCTAGGGGGAGCCCCTCTACCACCATAACTTCAAGGGTCTTTTTTTCCCTGCTCTGCTCTCCGTGCCAAGAAGGAACAAGGACAGGATTCTGTTAGAGGTCCCTCCTGTTGGGAGGCTTTGGCCCCATCCCAGTCCAGATCCTTCGTCTGGAACAGCTAATCCTCACCATGGTAACAAAAAGCGGGAGTCACTGTTCCCTCGAGTATAACCCCAAAATGCACTGGAAGTAGAGCAGGGTCTCTGTGGGGGGCCAGCAGGTCCAGGCTGGGTCATGGCAAGGGGAGGCGAGTGCCCTCCCGCCTGGCAGTGCGGGAGAGGGGCTGGGCAGGCAGAGAAGAAGGACGCACAGACGGACAGAGTCTGTGGGTATCCTGGGGAAAACACCAGAGTAGGCCAGGTCTCAAGACCGAGAGCTGACTGTGGCTCAGATCAGGAACTCCTTATTGCCAAATTCAGACTTAAAGTGAACAAAGTAGGGAAAACCGCTAGACCATTCAGGTATGACCTAAATTAAATTCCTTTCGATTATATAGTAGAAGTGAGAAATAGATTTAAGGGACTAGATCTGATAGAGTGCCTGATGAACTATAGACGGAGGTTCGTGACACTGTACAGGAGACAGGGATCAAGACCATCCCCAAGAAAAGGAAATGCAAAAAGGCAAAATGGCTGCCTGAGGAAGCCTTATAAAGAGCTGAGAAAAGAAAAGCTAAAGGCAAACGAGAAAAAGAAAGATACCCATTTGAATGCAGAGTTCCAAAGAATAGCAAACAGAGATAAGAAAGCCTTCCTCAGAAATCAATGCAAAGAAATAGAGGAAAA
>SJYT01059876.1:326164-397097 GCA_006410635.1 Cephalophus harveyi
GACAGAAATGGTATAGACCTAACAGAGCAGAAGATATTAAGAAGAGGTGACAAGAATACACAGAACTATACAAAAAAGGTCTTCACGACCCAGATAATCACGATGGCGTGATCACTCATCTAGAGCCAGACATCCTGGAATGAGAAGTCAAGTGGGCCTTAGAAAGCATCACTACGAACAAAGCTAGTGGAGGTGATGGAATTCTAGTTGAGCTATTTCAAATCCTAAAAGATGATGCTGTGAAAGTGCTGCACTCAACATGCCAGCAAATTTGGAAAACTCAGCAGTGGCCACAGGACTGGAAAAGGTCAGTTTTCATTCCAATCCCAAAGAAAGGCAATGCCAAAGAATGCTCAAACTACTGCACAATTGCACTCATCTCACACACTAGCAAAGTAATACTCAAAATTCTCCAAGCCAGGCTTCAATAGTATGTGAACCGAGAACTTCCAAATGTTCAAGCTGGATTTAGAAAAGGCAGAGGAACCAGAGATTAAATAGCCAACATCCCCTGGATCATCGAAAAAGCAAGAGAGTTCCAGAAAAACATCTACTTGTGCTTTATTGACTACGCAAAAGCCTCTGACTATGCAGATCACAAAAAACTGTGGAAAATTCTTCAAGAGATGGGAATACCAGATCACCTGACCTGCCTCCTGAGAAATCTGTATACAGGTCAAGAAGCAACAGTTAGAACCGGACATGGAACAACAGACTGGTTCCAAATAAGGAAAGGAGTACGTCAAGCCTGTATATTGTCACCCTGCTTATTTAACTTCTATGCAGAGTACATCATGAAAAACGCTGGACTGGAAGAAACACAAGCTGGAATCCAGATTGCCGGGAGAAATACCAAAAACCTCAGATACGCAGATGACACCAACCACCCTTAAGGCAGAAAGTGAAGAGGAACTAAAGAGCCTCTTGATGAAAGTGAAAGAGGAGAACGAAAAAGCTGGCTTAAAACTCAACATTCAGAAAACGAAGATCATGGCATCCGGTCCCATCACTTCATGGCAAATAGAGGGGCAAACAATGGAAACAGTGACAGACTTTATTTTCTTAGGCTCCAAAATCACTGCAGATGGTGACTGCAGCCATGAAATTAAAAGACACTTGCTTCTTAGAAGAAAAGCTATGACCAACCTAGACAGCATATTAAAAAGCAGAGACATTACTTGGCCAACAAAGATCCGTCTAGTCAAAGCAATGGTTTTTCCAGTGGTCATGTATGGATGTGAGAGTTGGACTATAAAGAAAGCTGAGCACCGAAGAATTGATGCTTTTGAACTGTGGTGCTGGAGAAGACTCTTGAGAGTCCCTTGGACAGAAAGGAAATCCAAACAGTCAAACCTAAAGGAAATCAGTCCTGAATATTCATTGGAAGGACTGATACTGCCACTGAAACTCCAACTTTGGCCACCTGATACAAATGATGCTGGGAAAGACTGAAGGGAGGAAGGAAGAAGGGGATGACAGAGGATGAGATGGTTGGATGGCATCACCGACTCAATGGACATGGGTTTGAGTAAACTCCGGGAGTTGGTGATGATCAGGGAAGCCTGGTGTGCTGCAGTCCATGGGGTTGCAAAGAGTCAGACACGACTGAGTGACCGAACTGAACTGAGGGCAGGTCTCAGGGAGCCAGAGGAGGAAGGGAGCAGAAAGCCCGGCCAGAGAAGCCCACATACCTGACCCATGACATCCTCATCATACGACAGCGTCAGGCCCAAGTCAGCGATGTCCCCATCGTACCGCTAAAGCAACAGAGAAAGGGACAACGTCGGGGCTGGTGAGTCCTACAGCCCTGCCGGTTTTCACACTCTCCTCTGACGATGTCTCCTTGGACGGCTACCACTGTGGCTGCCATGAGACTTGAAGCAGAGGAAGGGGCCCCTCATCCCCTGCAGGAAGGAGGCTGTGAGCATCAGTCTCGGGAGGAGGTGCTCAGGACACAAGGGCCTGCCGCGACTAGGGAGTGGGCCACTTCCCCATGGCAGGCGATCCCGCCCCTCCCCTGACAGCCAGGCAGAGCTGGAGCCTGCCTGTGGGCGTCCCTTCCCTGAGTCCCTACGGGCACTCAGCCAGGCCATCCTGCCTGCTACACTGACCTTGATGGATGTGAGGTTTTTGTAGAACTCCGAGTCTAGAGAGGGCAGCTCATCCACAGAGCTGTAGAAGACGCTGTGGTGGTGCCCGAGCAGCTGGCTCAGGAAGAAGGACGCAAAGGGCACGTCGACCACGATTCCCTGCCAGAGAGGAGGCGGGAGCTGCCACCTGCTGCCCGGGACCCCATCTTATGAGCTCATCGGGGCAGCTCGGGCTGCAGAGGGGGCTCCGAGGGCCCCAGTGACACCTCTAAACACTGCCGAGATGTTCGCTCTGGACAACGATGCCCCCTAGCACTTACAACACCGAGTGCCTCCTGGGGACCCCACGCACAGTGGAGGACCTCGGCTCTGCAGCCACACAGCTCAGGCATCAAACCCCAGCTGCCAGGCCACGGGGTACCGGCTTGCTCATCTATAAATGCGCGCCAGCAGAGCCTCAGCTTCAAGGGTTAACCGAGCAAGGTGTGGGAACACTTCCAGGAGGAAGGGTAGCTGAGCGTGAGGCCCTGAGTACAAGGCCCGCAGGTGTGCTCCAGGGCTGGATGCAGGTCTGGCTACAGGAGGGTGTGTGAGGGAGGGGGTGAGCGGGGAGGCTAGGGAGGCAGCAGGGCCCGACTGGGAAGTGCTCACGAGCCTCCCGGAGCCTGGATTCTCTCCCAAGCCCTGGGAGGGCTCCCGGCAGGGACGTGTGCATCTGTACTTCCTGTGGGGAATGGTTGGGAGGCAGGGACACAGCCAGGACACCCTTGCACAACACTGGGAGTGTGCAGATCAGGGAGACGGAGAGGGGACAGGCAGGCTGACTCCACGACACCCTGTCCTGAGGATCACGAGGGTGAAGTGAGTGAACACAGGCCACTCCTCACTGGGCCCGGGGTGTCCTTGCTGCTGGAGAGGGAGGAGGCAGAGACTCAGCCCAGGAAGTGGGGGAGGACATTTACAAAGCCAGGAAGTCGTGCCTTCAGCTGGCCCAGATGCTTCTGGGTCTCGTCACAGCTAACAGAGCTGTAGAAGACGCTGTGGTGGTGCCCGAGCAGCTGGCTCAGGAAGAAGGACGCAAAGGGCACGTCGACCACGATTCCCTGCCAGAGAGGAGGCGGGAGCTGCCACCTGCTGCCCGGGACCCCATCTTATGAGCTCATCGGGGCAGCTCGGGCTGCAGAGGGGGCTCCGAGGGCCCCAGTGACACCTCTAAACACTGCCGAGATGTTCGCTCTGGACGACGATGCCCCCTAGCACTTACAACACCGAGTGCCTCCTGGGGACCCCACGCACAGTGGAGGGCCTCGGCTCTGCAGCCACACAGCTCAGGCATCAAACCCCAGCTGCCAGGCCACGGGGTACCGGCTTGCTCATCTATAAATGCGCGCCAGCAGAGCCTCAGCTTCAAGGGTTAACCGAGCAAGGTGTGGGAACACTTCCAGGAGGAAGGGTAGCTGAGCGTGAGGCCCTGAGTACAAGGCCCGCAGGTGTGCTCCAGGGCTGGATGCAGGTCTGGCTACAGGAGGGTGTGTGAGGGAGGGGGTGAGCGGGGAGGCTAGGGAGGCAGCAGGGCCCGACTGGGAAGTGCTCACGAGCCTCCCGGAGCCTGGATTCTCTCCCAAGCCCTGGGAGGGCTCCCGGCAGGGACGTGTGCATCTGTACTTCCTGTGGGGAATGGTTGGGAGGCAGGGACACAGCCAGGACACCCTTGCACAACACTGGGAGTGTGCAGATCAGGGAGACGGAGAGGGGACAGGCAGGCTGACTCCACGACACCCTGTCCTGAGGATCACGAGGGTGAAGTGAGTGAACACAGGCCACTCCTCACTGGGCCCGGGGTGTCCTTGCTGCTGGAGAGGGAGGAGGCAGAGACTCAGCCCAGGAAGTGGGGGAGGACATTTACAAAGCCAGGAAGTCGTGCCTTCAGCTGGCCCAGATGCTTCTGGGTCTCGTCACAGCTACACATTTGAAGAAAAAAACACGGCAAACGACCAGGAGGGGCCTTGGGATTTTGCTTGCTTGTTTTGTTAAAAAAAAAAGGGGATCAACTGAGAAGTGTTACCATTTTGCAGACGTGGAAACGGAAGCACAGAGAAGGCCACCTAACCAGAACAGGCAGGAGGAGGACTGGAGGGGACTTGGACTCAGACGGGGCCCGTGACATCATCACAGCAGGGACTGAGGCCGAGGATGGGGCCGTTTACACAGGGGGAGTGATGTATTATTCGAGACTCAAAGCATTTTTGGCCCACATGGGCTCCCTTCTCAGCTGGGCCTGCAGCGGGCTGTGCCTCTGGAGGGTGTCCTGGCCTCCCTGGCCTCTGTGAGGGGTGGGATGTGAGTGTGGCTCTGGGTCAGCCCCTGGGGTGAGAAGGGAACAGTCCCCTGCCCAGGCCACGAGGACAGGCGGTGATGGGCTGGAGCGGTGGCTTTACTTCTTTCCTGGGGAGCAGGACCAGAAGGGCTGGGGACACAGCACCACCTGGAGGCGGTTCCGATGGCTGGGGGAAGGGGGCCTCAGGGGAGGGGGACAGGAGTCAGGTGGGCTCCCAGGGTGGCTGGGAAGTCCACACCACCCCAAACCCACGACCTCGAGGAGCGGAAGCTCCGACACCCTCCCTCCTAGTACCAGTGACGCGGCAGCCCTGACCTGCCAGCCACCAGAGGAGGTGTTCACTTACTACCTACAGCGACCCAGTAACCAGCTCTCTCATCTACCACCTCACTGCTAAGAACACGGTTGGTGTTGGTCCCTGTCCCTGTCCTTGGCTTGATCTTTATGACAGGTAATTGTCATTACGTGCGTCTGGTCACCTCCACATATATGAAGCCCCCGGTACTTACAACATTTTATTTTCCATTTCAGCTCAACGGTCCTTAAGATGTTTACCTCGTACACTGCCTTCCCCAGCATCTTGCCCACAAACTCAAAGAGCTGCAGGTAATTCTCATGGATGTAGGACGTGGGCGAAGGGTAGAGTCTCTCGTCTCCACTGGTCGTCTGCAAGGCAGAAGGGCGGGGAGGGGCAGGGAGGTGAAATGCCTCCACTTGTCATCTGTCACCTTGAGTCTGGCTGCCGTCCGCCGAGTGCTCGCGTCCTTTAAATACCTTGAACAGATTGAGTGCTGGGTCGAACACTCTCTTGATGATCTCTTCCAAGAACTCCTTGAAAACACCATCTTGATCAATCCCAGCCTCGTCCACCCCGAGGTCGTTGACAAACTTGACGCGGATGACGCCCTTCATGGCGTGCTGCGAGAGCTGCCGGAGCTGCTCGTAGCCGTCCTGCGAGGGCAGAATTACAGTCCATTAGGGACCCAAGACCCCTGCATAATTCAGGGCTCGCTCCTCAAAGCGCCCTCTCCCCCGAGTGCAGCCTTCCCGGCGCCATTACTAAATGTGTCAGGACGCACGGGGGCGTGAGGGGAGCCAGCGGTTTTCACTTGCTTCTAGATGAGAGCCTGGGAGAAGAGGAATTCACTTTGGGGGATGTGGCTTTACCACTCTTGGGCAAGGGGAAACTGCCCTTGGGAGGGGGCCTAGCAGCGAGATGGACAAATTAGACCAGATGCGTGATGACAAGCTCTCGGTCATCAGGATGGGAGAGATGAAGACAAGATGAATTCTGGGAGATGAATAAAAGAAGTCCCTCACCGCTCAACTCCTGGTACCTCTGCCCAGATCAGGAGAGGCTGTGAGTCCTGCTGAGAAGTTTAGGTTAGAACCTGAGGGCGCTGGGGAGCCGCAGAAGGGTTTAGGCAGAGAGTGACATAGCTGGCTTTCTGTCTTCGGAAGATTTTCTTTTGGAAGCAAAGCCGAGGGCTGGTGGGAAGTGGGGAGATGGGTGCAGGGGTGATGCTGGGCCTGCGGGAGGGCAGGGGCAGTGGGAGGAGAAGCCTCAGCACCTCCGGCTTGCAGTCCACGCCCGAGACGGAGCAATGGGGCACGTATCCCTATGCCCGATGTGAACCTAGGGTGTGACGTCGGTGTCCTCCTGCTAGATAAATCACCATGTTCAGCTTCCCTCTTGGTTCTGATCTGCTGAGGTCTTCCTGGTGCCTGATCCTGTCATCGAATGGATTCCTGGCATGTGGGCACCGACGGGCAAGTTGCTCAGGCTTTCACTTCAGAGCGGTGACTATAAAAATCACTGCTCGGGACAGGACAGGGCCCAGGGGGTAGTCCTTTGGCCTGGCGTGAGAAGCCCCACAGCTCAACCAGGGACAAACCCGTATCTTCAGATACTGTCCCAGAACAGGTTACAAACCAGTTGCCACATCCGTCCTCTTGTGCACTGCCCCCCCCACACATCCCTCACCCTCAGTCACCAGTGCTGTGCTCTCGGATGCCCTGCTGACGCCAGACAGGCCCGCTCCACGGCGCCTGCTCGCCCGCTCGCCGGCCCACCTGCCGCCCTGTCACCGAGCACACAGGCTGGTACGGCCGGACCTGCTCTGAGGAGCCCTTCCTGCCAACTACGTCTCCCCTGTGCTCACCTCCTGACCCAAAGGACCGGGTCATGAGGGCCCCCATCTTCCTCAGGAGGTAGGCTCCAAAGTGAGCGAGCAAGGAAGAAAAATGACCTCTGAAGTCCCCTGAAGGAACGAGAACTCGATTTTGAGTGCACGGTCCTGAAAAGGACTTTTTATGCCTGCGAAACGTGAAAACCATTAAGCTGGATGAAAAGAAGAGAAAAACAGGAAGTCACCGTGCAGCTGCCGGGGCTTTTAAGTCGCTCCGCCCAAGTGTAAGATAATGATCTGGGCGCTGAGTAGGGGATGGGTAAAGAACCCTAACAGGCCCCGCAGGAAATGCACGATCTCCACCCTGCACTAAAGATGCCTGCCTAACTCAGAGCGAGTTAGGAGGTGCGTTAGTGCCACACAGACGCAACAAGATGGTCCATGTGAAAGCCCTCAGCAAGCGGCCAGGCGCACGGCCGGCGAGCCAGGAGCGTGTGCTGGACCCAAAGCTCAAGTTTTGATGGACCAGCCCCACATTAGCCTCCTTCTGAAATACTGCGGAGAGGAATTCGCTGCCTCCTCCGACACACCTCCTAGTGCACCCCACTGCCCTCTCTCGAGAGTCCATCTGTGCCCTGAGCGGGGAAGTGAGGCGAGCGGGGAGGTGAGGCGAGCGGGGAGGTGAGGTGAGCGGGGAGGTGAGGCGGGGGACAGGAGCACTGGCTTCCACGCCCAGCGCTGTCCCTGAGCTCCTCTGGCCTCAGTCCGGCCTCTGATGGGGTGAGGCGAACAAGGGTGTGTCTATGGTTCCTTCTAGCTCTGAAATGCTGACATCTGGCCCCCGTTCACCCCTGTGAGGGGAGGCCTTCCTGCAGGACTTCAGATCGTTAACTGGAAACCTCCTACACAAGCCCCACCTTCAGTACAAACCATAAAAAAGGGGACAGAATAAAAGCTCAGGAGATCAGTGGGTGAGTATCAGCTTGCTGATGCCCTCTTGTGTCCAAACCAAGCAAAGGTCACTGGGCTCCTGAGTTCTAATGACCCGAACCACTGAGTCTTGAGAACTGAGATAACTGAGTCAATGACCCTTTCCCCTTCCTAGTTCAATATGAACACCAGGGTTCAACTTAATGACATGATCTATCCCAAAGGAGCTAAAAGAGGAAAATGGACTTTGCCTAAAATCCTGACAGCCCTCCCTTCTTTGATGCCCCTGGGGAATGTGCTGAAAAGAGCAGGCTGGGATAAGCGGGTGACTCTCCCAGGGACATCTGAGGCGGGCGGTGGGGATTCTGTCGCTCTCAGGAGACGCCAGCTTCCACCACCCACACGCCCCGTTGTGCTGGCCACATCAGAGTGGGTATGACGGGCAGCGGGATGGAGGAGTCTGACAGGAGAGGTACATCCAGGCCCAAAGAAGAAAGTGCTGGAGAATCGAGTTCCTACAGCACAATCGGGCTTCCTCTCCCTTGAGCTGAAGCAGAGGCTGAACACTCTGGTGGCCTGCAGGTTGAGTTTAGTGGGCAGAAAGGTCCCCGGAAGACTGCCGACCTTCCAGATGGTTTACAAAAACTGACTAGTTCACAGCATAAGGATCTGTGGGCTTCAAAACCCTAAATTTTGAGTCTTCTCTTAAAAAGTCAGAGCATTATGGAGCCTGAATCTCCACAAGGCAACATGCAGGCAGCCTCTTTCAGGGGCACGTGTTCTCTACCTGCCGACCCTTTCCTGTGCCCCAACGCTGAGGCTGGTTGTCAGCTGTCATTTATCCGGGCACTCGTGGGGTCGGTCCAAGGGCTGGGCTCCAAGAAAAACAGGAAAGAGCAGGGGAAGGGGATAATATTTCTATCTCTTTAGCAGGCAAAAAAATGTCCCTGCACCAAGACACTGTCAGCCAGCGTGACTCGTCCCTGTGACTGGCAGGGCCCCTGGGGGGAGTTATATTTCTTATCTCTACTTTTGAGACTGTCAAAATTGTCTGTTTACCGCACGCTGTCTCTCCCCAGCAGACGTCAGCGTCCATCACCAGTGGTCAGAAAACTCAAACAAGCTCTCTAGGAGGGACAAACAAGGCGCAAACGGCCTGAGGCAGGAATGCAAACGCGTGGGGAGGAAGGGCCCCGCGGATGCCTGGTGCTGGCGGCTGGCAACGTGGCCCCGTGCTGACCTGGGGTCGCGTGACTGTCCTGCTGTCCTGCAGAACGTGCTGACGAGGAACTGGCTGGAGTGCAGTGGGTGGAAGTCCAAAGAGCAAGCGTGGGCAAGCCAACAGGCCGAGCCGCTCCTGGGAGCGGGGACATGGGGCGCAGTCACCACAGGCGCGGCAGCGCAGACGGGCAGGCTGTGCAGCGCACACGCCAGGGGAGCGGCTGGCAGGCGCGACGCAGACGCGGCAGGAGCCTGCTCTCAGGACGACCACGCTCCAACAAAGCAGACAGGACAACTTCCTGACACAGGGGGGCGAGTCTTCCGAGGACGGGCACCTATTTTTAAGCCACATTAAGTTGCTGTGTGGTGGGAACCCTGGACGCTAGGACTGGCGAAGGTGGGCCACTTCACGTGCACCTCCTAAGTTTATGTCCACAAAGAACTTGTGGTCCTGTGATGGACGGGTTTCCCAGGACAGCTCAGTAACTTAACACCCAGCACTCCAGCTTCCACACTCATGGCTGAGTGTTGGGACAGACTGCCTGCTGGGACAATGGAGTCAGCACAGACCTGAGCCTGTCTGTCCTTGCTGTAGAGGTGAGGCTGTTCTCACTTCCGGGGGAAAGGGAGGGAATCGCTGTGCGGGCGGTCTCCAGCACTGAGGGCATGTCTAATTAAGCAGTCCTCAGCTATCTGGCAGGACAAATGGGCGTCTCCTGCTCCCAGAGCCCCGGCTTCAGGGTCATCAGGTCAAGCAGTGGTCAGAGCCGTTCAGGGGTCATCCACTGGAAACAGAAGCCCCGCGGCTGGGCACACTCAGCGACAAGCTCCTCACCTCCAGCATCCGGGACCGGCGGATGGTGATGTGGGTGACGTGCGGGGAGGCCGAGCTGGTTTCCACAAGCCCCAGTGTCTCCTTCTCCTTGGTCACCATGCTTCGGAACAGGAGAACTCTCTGAAATGAGCAAAGGTGAGACCGGAAACGGGGTCAACAGTGGAGGATCCCAGAAAACGCACTCTGCAAAATGAACGAAATTTAAGCGTGGGAGAGGCCCCCAGAACGGGGCGCTTTGATGTGCACTAAGGGAGGGAAGTGCCTTTTGAGAAGAGTGAACATTCCTCTACTTGCTCCTGGGGATTATAGAGATAGCTGAATCTGTGCCAAGGGAGAAAGGGTCCCGAAGGAGTGGTCTGGCTGCAGCCAACGCCTGGCTAAGAATAGTCTGAGCGAAAATCATTCTCCATGTTCAGTCAATAATTCACCGTAAAAATCCAACAGCAGCATGAGTTACAGAGGCTGCTTTATATAACCATGCCTGCTCTAGAGGAAATCAATAGTGTGAATTTAAAAACACATTTCACAGAATTTTTTTCACTGGCAGAAAAAATTTTCAATGATCCTACTGTATAAAAGCCCCTGACCTTTCTATCTGCCTCCTCTGTGTCCTCAAGCACACTGCAGTCCCAGAATAATATTTCTCAAGCATCATTTATTTATTTAGTTTTAAAAATTAATTTACTTTTTATTGAAGGATAATTGCTTTACAGAATTTTGCTGTTTTCTGTCAAACCTCAACATGAGTCAGCCATGAAAGTGAAGTCGCTCAGTCATGTCCAACTTTTTGCGACCCCATGGACTGTAGCCCACCAGGCTCCTCCGTCCATGGGATTCTCCAGGCAAGAGTACTGGAGTGGGTTGCCATCTCCTTCTCCATCAAGCATCATTTAAAAAAGACCCTCTCGGGAGAATGTATACGTGGATAGGTATGGCTAAGTCCCTTTGCTGTCCACCTGAAACTCTCACAATGTGGTCAGTCAGCTATATTCCAACAGAAAATAAAAAGTTTAAAAAATTAAAAATAAATAAAAAGAAGCCTCTTGCATTCTCAAGATTCTGACAGGCTCCCTTAGGAGCATATAACCTTTGACCCCACCATACAATAGCACACTCAAATCATGTCAGCAGAATGTATAAATAACAGTTCCAACCATAGCTGTTTTTTTGAAAAACGGAAATCTCCCCAAAGTCAAGAGCATTATTAAATACAAACATTGTAAGAACAACATTAGTGGTAATAATGGATAACTAGACACGAGGGGAGGCTGACACGCTTCACTTGATCATTCTGTGAGCTCTCGGAAGTAAATAAGTATGGCTGTGACAGAAAAAGGAGAGGCCAAAACCACCTCCTGGGAAGGGGGCTGCTCTCCACCCCCCAGCCTCAGGGCCCTCTGGCTCCCTGACCACCTCGTCCTCGTCCATGAATGCAGTGAGGAGCTGCGCGTGTCGTCCATGTGCTGAGTCCACCTCCAGCCCACCACGGGAGCTCTTCTAGCCCCGGACCCCCATGTCCGCTGGCACTGAGGAGTCGCAGACCCGCCCCCTGCTCCCCAATCCCCCAGCCCCGCCCACACCTCTGAGAACAGCTCCCTCTCACCCAAGCCAGGAGCCTGAGCATCCTCTGAATTCCTCCACTCCTTCCCCCTGAATGTCATCATTCTGCTGGGCCTCCTTCAAAATCTCTTGACATCCTTGTCTTTTTATTCCCAGGGCCCCAGCCTGAGTCCAGGCCAGGCCACCATGACATCTGCCTCTCGCCAGTCCTCCACACTACGGAGAGAAGGAAGCTTCCTAACCAGACTTTGACCAGGTGCCTCCAGAACTAAAAACTCTCCAATGGCTGTTGACAAAATCCAAGCTGCTGCTCTTGGTTCCCCAGGCTCTTCCTGCTCCAGCTCCTACAGACGTCCTTGGCTCCAGCTCTGGACTCCACCTGGCTCTCCACTGGCACCGAAGTCTCCCTTGCCCTGGGCCTGTGAGCACTGTCCACTTCTGCCCGTGGAGCGCCCTCATGAGCCTCCGCCCTGGGCTCCTGCAGCGCCCACACCACAAGACCTGAACAGCCAGTTCACACTGCACCTCCCAGCACTTGGCATGGTGCTTGGCACAGGGTGAACACCCACTGGCACCTGCGTTGACTGAACGATTGCGTTTATCCATGTCTGATCATTGCTGGGACGAAAATGGACAGTCAGGACCCACGGTGGTGGGAGGAGCCCGGCTTCGAGGGCAACTTACGTTTTTGTGAGGAATGACGTGTGGGATGTACTGCAGGATCAGCTGGGCCCGCTTTCTGTCCTTGTCAAGTTCCTGGAAGAGCACGCTGGGCTTGAGATCCCTGCAGAGCAAAGACACGGGTTTGGGATAAAGAGCATGAATACCATCCTCCAGACAGGGTTGGCCAGCTACGGCCGATGGGCCAAATCCAGCCTTCTGCCCCCTTTCTATAAATTAAGATTTCACGGAACAAGGTCATGCCCAGGCTTCACGTACTCTCTCCAGCTGCCCTGCACTACGATGGCAGCGTTCAGTAGGGGCAACAGACCCTGGTGTGCGAAGCTCAATTACCTACTGTGAGGCCCTTTCCAGACAAGTCTACCAGTCACTACTCTAGTGGCACAACTTGCAGAATTACTGAGAGCTGATCCGCTTGATTAAAAAAAAAAAAAAGGCAGACATGATCTTACTTTTAGCTGTTGCAAGAGGATTTCCTCTGCCCCACCCCCTAACAAACCCGGCTGTGGGTATTTTTATTCCACTAATCCTGCTGGAAAAAAAACGCCGTTTAATGATCATAACCTGTTGCTTAGTGTGGCTGAAAACAACCCGTTTCTTTCCAGTTTGCGTTTGAAGTGCCCGCTAAACGTCATCCGGCTCTGTGGCCATGAATGAGCTCTCATCACGCTGAGTGTAACTGGGTCCTAACAGAAGCGACTGGGCAGTGGCCTGTCCTGACAGGTGCTTTACAGGGACACGTGCAGATGAAAGGACAGGATAAAGATGAAGGACCAAGAAAACTTGGTCCTAAAACACGATGTGCTGAGCACTCAGGCGACCAGTGTAGTGGAGGGACCCCGGCCTCCGTAACCTGCCTCCCCCACAAACCCGGCGCTCACTTTCGCAGCCAGTGGTCCTCGGGCGCGAAGCGCCGCCGGCAGTCCCGCTCGTACAGCACCATCAGCCACCCGTGGACGGACTGGAACAACTCCAAGGCCTCGCCCTTGGCGTTCTCTGTGGGGTGAACAATGGGGAGAGCCACGGTCTGGGAGCTGCTCAGGACTGGCCTGGGTGGGAGGAGAGCCGTGTCTCCTTCCGTCATCCTTGAGTCCCAGCAAGGACGTCATCTCCCTCAAGCTGAATGTGACATGGAACCAAGAGGATTAAGAGGCTCCATGGGTACAGTCTAAGGAACTGTGGGACCCGGGAATCGCTCAGACACAATCATGCGTGCTGTTTCCCACTTGGATGTCATCTAAAGGATCTTTAGGAGTTCAGTGCTGAACGACTGGAACTGTCTCAGGAGGTACACTCTAACTTAAGTGTGAGCAGGCGCATGTTTTACCTTCGTGGAGATCAACTCAAAGAATCAAAAGGAGATTCAGGGCAAAATTAATCATGAATAATGGTGGCACAGTGGTAAAGAATCTGCCTGCAATGCAGTAGACGTGGGTTCAGTCCCTCGGTTGGGAAGATCCTCTGGAGAAGAGAATGGCTACCTACTCCAGTATTCTTGTCTGGGACGGAGGAGCCTGGCAGGCTACAGTCTGTGGGGGTCACAAAGAGCTGGACACAACTCAGTGACTAGACAACAACAACAATCCTACATACACACGTAAACCCTGAAGGCTCCCTGGCAGACTAAGACTCCCACAACCACACTACCATGTTAAGGGATCACAGAGACTGGAGAGATAAAACTTCTAATTACCTGAATGGAGGTGCATTTTTTTAATTAACTCTGATGGACAAGGCTAAGAATCAATTGATGTTCCAGACTCTGGACTCCCCGGGTGCAGCGTAAAGTGAAAGAGGGCTGACATCTTTACCTTACCTACGATTCCATCCCAGATCATCTTAAACACAAAGGAGTTCAGAAAAGAGGAGATGGTGACCAGCTCTTCCAGTTTGAATGAAATCTGTTCTTCATAAACTTCAATGTCATCGAGGATCCTACATCAGACAGAAAGTTACTCACAGTTCCCCACTGAAAAAGGAGAGATCTACAGCTTGCACTGGACAAAACAATGTTAAGAAATAAGCTCTAACTTGTCGATAAACTTTACAGATAAGATGATCTGTGGGAGAGGGGGTTGGGGGTAGAGTTGGTAACTACTGAAGTTGGTGACCGTATGGTACAGGAAGGTTCATACTATTCTTTCCACTTTCGATTGATTTGAAATTGCCTGTAGTAGAAAGTTGAAAAGATGCAACTGAGAAAGGAGAGGTACAGCACGCTCTACTCTGCACTTTCCGTGTTCCTACGGACCTGACTGTGACACCTGAGCGCGACTCACGTTTGAATTACCAAGGAATCCTGACGACGAGCCTGTGTCTGCAGGCGCAAGTAGCAGACTCTCACCCTGCGTCTGTGGCAGACACGAGGGGCACTTAGTAGGTACCTGGTAAGTATCTGAAGGTGAATGAATAAATGTTTGAAAGACCATATGAATAAATGGACCATACGATGCAGTTCTAGCTAAAAAAGTCCTATGAGTTGCTCCATTCTCACTTTACGGTTTGGCTCACTCCTGGGTCACCCTTGGCCTGACAATTAAGTGTGTCTCACCGGTAGCTGCAAACCCCTGCTCTCGCCTCCAGCTACTCTCTGAGCCCTCCCTACAGGACTCTTACCCAATCTGCCACCTATGTGTCCCTAATACCCACCTGCCAACGCCTCCTAGACCTGTGTGCAATTGCCTGAGGTTTGTTCCATCTTACAATTCTTTACTAAACTTTTGTGGAAAAAGTGAAGTTTTAAAAAAATATGAAATACTCAAGTAGACACATATGCTTAAAGAAAAAGGCAGTGCAGGGGGCTCACATTTGTTAATTTCCTGCTGTGCCAGGCACTGTACTAACTCCTTGACATTCCTTGTTTCATTCACTCCCTATCAGATTGGTAATACTGTTTTCCATTCTACTGTTGAGGAACCTGAGGCTCAGAGAGGTTGAGCAACTTGCCCAGGGTCAGCTTGACAAGAACCGCCAGCACATCCTGACCTCTTCCTGTGCCAGGACTATGCTGAACACTGATCTCCCCTTCCTTGCCACAGGCCAAGAGGTGCTACGAATTCCCAACTAGAGCTCAGAAAACTGAGGCCCAGAGAGGCGGAGGCCCTTCCTCCCTGGCCCAGGGTGTCTCAGCCAGTGGCTGGGCCACCTTCTGCACCCTGGCTCTGGAATTTTTCCAGGTAACTACTTAGCCCAGTGAGTAAATAGCCAAGGTGTGGCCTGAACCCAGCTCCAGGGGACCCCAAAGCCCACATCGAGCAGTAGTGGCCCGGCTCTCCTGTAGAGGATGGGAGCTAACACATGCTGACTATCTACTACAAGCCCCCCACTTTGTTAACCGTCTTGTCTGCTCCTTCTAACGACGGGTCCGAGTGCTCGAGGTAATCCCATCAGCAATGGCTTCCTTGCTGACACTGTAATTGGGTCTCTCCACTCCACGTTCGGCCAAAGGAACTCAGCCCCATAACGGTCAACCTACGTGATGAGGTGCCGGGAACAGTCACAAAACAGCATCAGCATGGCCAGAAGCTGCTTAGACTCCTCTGTGTCATTGTTGAGGCACTCCAGGAAGAGCTTCAGCCCTCCGTGGGGCCCCAGCTCACAGATAAATGCCCACAGTTTGGGCAGCAGGTCATCGAGGTAAGTGAGACCTGAAACAGGAGACAGAAACCGAAGCTTCAGGTGGGGCTCCAGCTGGTCCCTTATTTCTCCTCCCCT
Source organism: Cephalophus harveyi (assembly GCA_006410635.1). NCBI lineage: Eukaryota > Metazoa > Chordata > Mammalia > Artiodactyla > Bovidae > Cephalophus > Cephalophus harveyi. The sequence continues at coordinate 341,663 of SJYT01059876.1, forward strand.
CCAGGAAAGCAAAATGCTTAAACTTATCAATGCCTGTGACAGAGAGAAAATGCCATTACAAAGAAAAGCATCCTGAGAAGAATGTTGCCCATGAGAATAATGATAAGAGCAGCTAAGAGTCAATGGGTGCTTAGTTACCATGTATCAGATTCCATTCTGAATACTCAGGCACTACTTCCTTTTATGTGTGAAACCCCATGATATCGCCATTTTATAAGGCAGGAAACTGAAGCCCCGAGAGATTGAGTAACTGGCCCCAAATCACACAGCCAGTAAGTGTCAGACCCAAGAGTAGAATCCAGATCTACCTGACTCAAAGTTTATGTTTTTCTTTTTTTTTTTTTTAAAGATTGTTTGATGTAGACCATTTGAAAAGTATTGAATTTATTACAACACTGTTCTCATTTTATGTTTTGGGTTTTGGGCCATGAGGCACTTGGGATCTTAGCTGCCCAACCAAGACTGAGCCCACACCCCCTGCACTGGAAGGTGAAGTCTTAACCACTGGAACACCAGGGAAGTCCCCTCAGTGTTAATGTTTTATTTCAGGGATTAGCAATTTTTGTGTGGAAAAGGCCAGAGAGTATTTGTAGATTTTTAGTCTGGACCAGTCTCCATCAAAACTACCGAGTACCACTATCACAGCACAGAAGCAGCCACAGACAATAGGTAAACAAACAGATGAGGCTGGGCTCCAACAGAACTCTACTTACAAAAGCCAAGTGGTGAGCTGATCTGGCCCGTGGGCCATAGTTTGCTGATCCCTGTTTTAAAATATCTTCTAGGCTTATCCACATCGAGCAGAGCTTTCTCTCATCCACTTCTATTATTCTATCTCTTAGAAATGGGAAAGCAGTGCATAACCATTGCAGAGATACTCTGAAGCATTATAAAAAAATTCACCGTAGGCAAAAGAATGAAACTAGACTACTATCTTATACCGTGCACAAAAATAAACTCAAAATGGACTAAAGAATTATAAGATCTGAAACCATAAAACTTCTAGAAGAAATCATATAAGTTGCTTGACAAGGGTCTCGGAAAAAACAAAGCCAATGAAAATAAAAATTAGCAGGTGGAACTACAGCAAACTAAAAAGCTTCTGCACAGCAAAAGAATTGTCCACAAAATGAAAAGGCAATCTACGGGATGGAAGAAAATACTTGTAATCATATACCTGATCAGGGGTTAATATCCAAATTATATGAAGAACTCATGAAACTCACCAAAAAGACCCCCAAGCCAACTGCTTAAAAACCGGTCAGAGGATCTGAGTACAGTTTTCCGGAAAAGACATACAAATAGGTACATGTAAAGGTGCTCAACATTACTCGTCATCAGGGAAATGCAAATCAAAACCACAGTAAGATACCCTCACACCTGACAGCATGGCTATCATCAAAAAGACAAGAAATAACCAGTGATGGTGAGGATGTAGAGAAAAGAGAAGCCCTGTGCACCGCTGGTGGGACTGTAAATTGGTGCAGCCATCATGGAAATCAGTATGGAGATTCCTCCAAAAAAAAAATGAAAATAGAATTACCATATGATTCCAACACACACAGACACACACACACACAGACACACACACGAATACTATTCAGTCATATGATTCCAACACACACACACACACACACACGAATACTATTCAGTCATAAAAAAAGAATGGTTATCTTGCCACCTGTAACAACAAGGATGGACCCTGAGGACATTAAACCATACGATCTCATTTATATGTGAAAACTAAAAAACAAAGGAACAAACCCAAGCTCACAGACAAAGATGAGTGGTTGCTGGGGAAGGGGGTGGGCTGTGGGGGGGAAGGTAAGCAAAATGGGTGACGAGGATCAAAAACAACAAACTTCCCTAGTGGTCCAGTGGCTAGGACTCCATGCTCCCAGTGCAGGGGCCCTGGGTTCAATCCCTCGTCAGGGAACTAGATCCCACATGTCACAGCTAAAGATCTTGCATGCCACAACTAAGGCCTGGCACAGCCAAATAAATAAATAAAACATATTTTTAAAGAAGGACATACTCCAAGTTATAAAATAAATAAATCACAGGGATGTAAAGTACAGCATGGGGACCACAGTTAGCAATAGATATACTGCATTTTTGAAAGCTGCCAAGAGGGTGGATCTTTAAAGTCCTCATCACAGGGGAAAAAGAAAAAAAGAAAAAAAATTTAACAATGTGTGGTGACAAATGTTAACTAGCCTTACTGTGTGGATCGTTTTGCGATGTGTACAAATACCAAACCATTATGCTGTGCACTTGAAACTAAGATAATGCTACATGTCAACTATTAAAACTCAGTTCAAAAAAAAGAGAAAGAAACGGGATAAGTAGTTAACACTGCGGAGATGACAGGTATACTTCTACAGGGCAAACATACTCATTTACAGCGTGATCTACCAGTTCAGTGGGGCTGCCTCCTGAGCAGCTTGGACAGAAACAGGGACGCTGTGGTCTGGAAGCCGTGTCAGAGGGGCAGCACGTGGCTCCAGGACCAACATGCGTACGTGAGGGGCACAAACGGAGACATTCTGTGGACTGCGAGAGCAGGAAAACCGCAGTGTTTTTAAAACCACTATGTGATTTTCTATCATCCGTGTACAGGGTTGTGCCCAGCCAAACTGATAGAATGAATACTACACAGACTTTAGACTAGTTTACCTTTTTTTTTAATTAGCCATGTGGCACAACTTGTGGGATTCTTAGTTCCTCATCCAGGGACTGGACCTGGTTCCCGGCAATGAAAGCGCTGAGTTCTAACCACTGGACTGCCAGGAATTCCCTAAAATCATGCATTTTCTGCTTGCCCAGGAAACTTCCTTTTGGATGCTCTCACTGCGACAATGGGGGATGTTTACTCTGGTTATCTTAAAAAATTGGACACAGGCTACCACCTCAAAATCTGACTCCGTATGCTTCCCAGACCCTCCCACTGGGTGCTGGGATGCCAGTTCACCTGTGCCCCCCTCCCATGCACTCAGGGAAGCGGCCCTCAGCCCCAGGCCTTTCACCCGTCCCTCTGCTCAACCCCCAAACAGCACATTCACACGCTGGCTTGGCATCTCCACTGTGGGTCCAGCAGGCACCCTACACTCATCACAGCCCAACAGACTCTAGATGCCCCAACATCTCACCTCACTGCCCCAGATCCAATCTACCCATGAGACCTGTCGATTCCACCTCTAAGCACATCATAATCTTCCCACTTGCATCTCCACTGGCCCAGTGATTCTCAACCAGGAACGATTTTGCCCCACAAGGGGCACTGGACAACGTTGGGAGACACGTATGGTTGTCCTGAGTGGGAGAGAGGGGCTACTGGAACCTGAAGGTAAGGTGTCAGGGGCAGCTGAACATCCTACCATGGACAGGACCACCTCCACAACACAGAACTGTCTGGCCCCAAATGTCAGCAGGACTGAGGCTGAAGAACACTGCTCTCTCATCACTCTGACTATCACAGCGCCCTTCATTATAGCAAATGTATTTATCTCCTGCTTATTATTGTCTTCACACTACCAGAATGCAACACTCTTGGGACACAGATCTTGGCTGTCTTATTCCCTCTTGTGTCTTCAATGCCCGACACTCACAGACTCTATAAATATTTGAAGATGAGTAAGTAAGTGATGACAGAAGATGAGATGGCTGGATGGCATCACCGACTCAATGGACATGAGTCTGAGCAAACTCTGGGAAATAGTGAAGGACAGGAAAGCCTGTCCATGGGGTCATAAAGAGTCAGATATGACTGAGCGACTGAACAGCAACACAAATTAAGAGTGAAAGACAGAAGCAGCATCAATTTGAGTCAAAAAAATGTAAAAAGCAACAGAGAAGCTCTTGACCCTTTATGCAGTCAGCAGCTTCAAGGCTTACATTTTGTCCTCACAATACCAACCATACTAACAATTCTTGCGCTGCAACTTCCAAGCCCTGATGCCCAATTCTCTGCTCACAGTGGGGACTTTCTTCCCTGCTCAGCTAAAAAGGAAATGTCAGGCAGATCCATGAAATGAGGTCTCCTGCAGCCAATAGAAATGAGAGTTTAACAACAAGGACCTACGGTAGAGCACAGGGGACTCTGCTCAGTGTTAAGTGGCAGCCTGGATGGGAGGGGAGCCTGGGGAGAATGGACACATGTATGCGTATGGCTGAGTCCCTTTTGTTGTCCACCTGAAGCTAACACAACATTATTAATTGGTTATACCCCAATACAAAATTAAAAGTTAAAAAAAAAATGAGCTTTTAAAGAATTCTGAGATGACAAAATGCTTATAATGTGATTAACAGAAAGGGAAAAAAATATACATTTCAATCTAAATACATATATATGTAACACACTCAGGATCAAATGGTTACCTATAGACTGTGGGATTAAGAGTGGTTTAAATTTTCTTTTCTCTGCTTCTTGACTTTTCTAGTTTTCTATTCATAAAAAAAATTAACTTTTCTACAAAGCCAGTTGTACTTCATAATGAAAATAAAAGCCAGGTCTCAGGAACAAACTAGGAGTGCTAGGCCTGGGATGAACTCGAGCTATACGTGAGCTGGAGCAATCTCTAAGAAGAACAGCAAAGACACTCTTCTTCAACATGATTTCTGAGTCAAGGAAGCCAGGAGAGAATCAGCATCTCGGAGAACTGGCCTGGCAGACGAGAGCGAGGGTAAAGGCCGCCCTGGGACCCCGGACCTGTGAGGACCTGCAGCCGGATCTGGGTGAGAGTCGCCAGCGAGGTCTGGTAGAGGACGCAGATCCTGCAGACCTTCTGCGCCTCCGCAGAGTCCACACGCTTGCCCCCGACGGGCCTCAGGATGTTGCGGACTGACGCTGACTTCTGAAACGCTCGCTTCAGGAGAGCTGCCGGCGAGAGGCGGGGGAACATGTGAGTAGGAGCTCAGCCATCTGCCCAACGCCTCCCCAGAAAAGGGAAGGGCATTTCAGCAGAGCTCCAAACTTCCAGCCGGAGCCAGACAGGGAGGCTCTCCTGTGATTCGAATCCTCTCTTTGGGGTAAATCAGAAAAGCAGTGACAACAGGTGTTCAGGGAGAACACAGAGACCTCTTCAGAAGAGGAGGCGGCCCTTCAGAACCAGCAGAACCTGTCGACTCAGTCTGTGGATCCCTTTACCACAACCACGCAACCTTAGAACCCACAAAGGTAAGACTGAGGACTCTACTGGGGGAAGCGGGAGAAGTGTGGGCCTGGCTGATTCCCAGCGTGCTGTGCTTTCAGACGCAAGTAGCAGCATCAACTTCAAGTACGCACATTCAGTTTGGGGTTGCACTCGTTTACACCTTCCCATTTATATCCTGCTGAAGTTACAAGCCCATGCTCACTGATGGCTACAACATGGAGCTCTGCAATACGCTGGGTGGCAGGAGAAAAGTCACACTGAACCCCACAATCTGCCACAGGCAGCTAAGTCCTCCAAATTATGTGCCAGAAGCATTGCCTTCGTTTTATCGGCATGGGCTATGAGAAACCTTTCCATGGAACCCGCTTCCATGGATCCTGCAAGGGGGACACTGAGGTGGCAGCCTGCCCAGTGACCACTGTCCCTATATTAGGAATTCCACTGGGGAGATTATCTTTTCTGACTAGGAACTCAGAAAAGCTCTACCTCCCTTAAGAAATCAGTCCTCCTCTTTCTTTCTACTAATGAGAAGAAAAGGTCCATAAACTCCTTCTCATTTCTGGCTATTAGAAATTCAAAGCCAAAAAAAGAAACCTCCAGCCGAATGGAAGTTCAGAGATGAGTGCAGCTGCCCTCACGGACCATCTATGGATGTTCTGGACACTTGACCTTGATTTTGTTCACGGTTATAGTTCCCTAGCCCTTGTTTTCTCTCCCTAAGGATTTTCTGTCACTGTCCTGCTAGACTTAGGTGAGGTGAAGTCGCTCAGTCGTGTCCGACTCTTTGCGACCCCATGGACTGTAACCTACTAGGCTTCTCCGCCCATGGGATTCTCCAGGCAAGAATACTGGAGTGGATTGCCATTTCCTTCTCCAGGGGATCTTCCCGACCCAGGGATCGAACCCGGGTCTCCCGCATCAGAGGCAGACGCTTTAACCTCTGAGCCACCAGGGAAGCCCTGCTAGACTTAAGCCATCTCAAATCTTCAAGAGAGTGGGCAGAGGTCATGTGACAGAGGGGACAGGCACCCAGGGCCACTGAGGAGCTGGACTTGGGGCAGGCGGAGCCACTCACTCTTCACGGGCAGCATGTTCTGCGGGGAGGCTGGCGGCGCGTGGGCCGGCTCCTGGTTCTCCAGCAGCTTCTTGCTCAGGATGTCGCTGAAGAAGACCCGGATGAGAGGCACCCCCCACAGGAACTGCAGCTGCTTGGTGATCAAGGGCATGGACTCGTTGAGGCTGGGGGAGAGCAGGAGAGTGGGCATTGTCAACCACACCTGACGGAAGGCCACCTGGAGAGGTGGCTGGGCACTGCCCCTCGGCATGGCAGATAGGGCCCTAAGAGAGGTGTGGGGTCCCCAAACGGCCGCCGAGGCCCGGGTGCAGAGGCACCGAGCTCCTCCTCGGCCTGTGCTCCACCCAGGCTTCCTTTGCTGGGGCAGCCCCGCGGCTCTCCCCAGGCCCCATGCGTCCCAGTCGCCTCCCAGCCACCCTTGACCTGTTCGCGCTTCATCCTATTCCATCCTGTTCACCACCCCGTCGACGAAAGCTGCCTGAGGCCTAGTGCGCCGTCACCTTCACAGCTGGCCCACCGATCTCGACGAGAGGCGGGGACAGGGGTGGGAGGGAGGCAGGAGGAGCAGGAGACGAGACAGGCAGGGCTCTGCCGCCAGGACTCACCCGTAGTCCACGGACTGGGAGAACCAGCCGAGGACGGGGTGCCAGTGGGTCAGGTTGGACTTCTTCTGGGACACGTACTTCTGACAGTAGCAGAGCATCTGGGTGAGCAGACTCACAAAGCCGTCCGTCTCCTCCTCTAACACCCTGGGGCTGAGGGAGCCCAAGTGCAGGAGGTTGCCTGCAAAGAGAGAAGGCGGAGTGCGATGGGCCGCGGCCGACACGCTTCCTCGCCTCCCGGCCCTGCTCCCTGCCCCCGGCCCAGGCACCCATGTCCGTGGGCAGGAACAAAGTCCCCGGAGAGGGTCCTGTGGCGCTGGGGCTGCAGCACAGGTCAAGGCTCAGAAACAGGCCTTGATCCGGCCTCCAGTCCAGGCTCTGCTGCAGGCGAGCTGGCCGACCCTCAACCCACCCTCGAGTCTGCTTCCTCCTCTGCAACATTGCAACAAGGACCCCCTATCTTGATGTGAGGGTTATTTGAAGTAACAGGCAAAAGGCCAGAGTTTTAAGTGAGTATAACACTTCATTATACTAGTATTCTAAAATCAAGGGTCAACACAAGGAATGATCTTCTGAAGAAAATCTGAAAGTCCTGGAAAACCACTGTTATTCAGTGTTCACTGAAGTTACTTAATGTCTTACTCTTACCATTGACTCCTTTAAAATGTAGCCCCAAGAACCTTTCTATATTTCCTCTAACCTTTCCCCCCCGCTCTAATTTCTAATTCCTCTATTTCCTCTAATGAGGCAAACAGAATTCTGTACCTCTGCTGTTTTAAACCCTTCTATCCACAAATCCTTTCCTCATCTAAATAAAAATGTCATAAAATAAATGCTACAGACTCCATTCCGGTCTAAGCCCCACCCATCTGTGCTCTCTGCTCTCCTGAGCTGAGAATTCTCCAGGAACTCACACGTTTCCATTTCTCCCTTGGCTGCCAGGAAGCAAAAGAGCGGAAATGTAACATTCACTTATAGTCACTCTGCTAGTCTGCCAGGCTGATATATTCTCCATGTGACTTTCAATTCTATGTGTCTACTCTATTTACTTTTGACTGTAAGCACTTCCAGCTTGTACTAAAAACAGCTCGTGGCCTCCAGAATGGTGGAAAGCAAAACACCTGGGCTTTTCCCGACGCCCCGGACACCATCAAATTCCGACCATGGGTACTCACCCATGAGACAAAGCGTATGGCATCCTTCCAAGCTTTCACACACGTCACGGCATCGATCTTCGTCTCTTAAAAATGCGATGAATTTACGGAGCATGTCATGAGATTCTAAAACAGTGAGGCGCTGCGAACAATCGCAGACTGTTAAAGCGGAAGCTGACAGGAGGATTTTCCCACCGGAGCATGAATCCCATCACCTGCAGACCACCCCCTGACTGCCAAACATGTTCTCCATCACCAGGGAGATAACAAAGATGAGACCTCTTTTCTTTGGGCTTCCAACATGAGTATGTCTATGGTGGCGACTGATTTTGGAGAAACATCAGAAGAGGCTAAAATTTCTATTCTAAGGACAAAGGCAAAAATGGGATTGGGGGAGTGCAGAGCCCACTGACCTCGGGGGTCACGGTGCTGAGATGAGTCACGAGGGCGGGCACAGACATGATGTGGATGAGGAACGGCCGAATCAGATTGTCTGAAAATTGTGCAGCAAGCACAGGGCTAGACACAGACAGATCACCTCACTCAGGAGGACTATACTGCGAACCTGGAACAAAAGAACAATCCCACCAACACCCCCAAATCCCTTGAAGGTATGCTTCATAGGACTTCAAGAAGACTGGATGCGAAATGGGCCCATCACCTGGGGGAAGGGTTGAATCAGTGATGGCTTATGATGTAGCTATGAAAAATCAATTCACTGAAGTTTTACTGACATGAGAGAATCCTCAGGCTTTAATTGACTTAAAAAAAGCAGGATAAGGAATTATGTACACGGGAGAGCGGGGGGAGTAGTGACAGGCAAGGAGGCAGAGGGGGGCTCCTGGGCTGCCAGCGCTGTGATGCTGGCGCGGGGGTGTGCTGCATGCTAGGTCACCAACAGCGCTTCCCAGGTGGCTCGGGGGTAAAGAGCTCGTCTGCCATCGCAGGAGAGCTCGGTTCGATCCCTGGGATTGGGAAGATTCCCTGGAGAAGGAAACAGCAACCTACTCCAGTTATTCCTGCCTGGGAAATCCCATGGACAGAGGAGCCTGGCGGGTTACAATCTGTGGGGTCACAAAGAGTCGGATACGACTTAGTGACTGAGCGTGCACACAATTTTAATGGAATAAATAAAAGCATTGATTCCATGCAAAGATGGCAGTTTTGGATACAGTGGTTTAAATAAACTATGTCATTAATCTCCCCTTTATTTGGACTTCATTTACATAGAGTTCTCATCAGATAGAGCAGCCTTGTCCAACCGAACCTCCTGTGATGATGGAAATGTTCCTTAGCTGTGCTGTCAATATGGGTTTCACTAGTCACCTGTGGTCTCTGAGCCACCTAAAATGTGGCTAATGAAATCAAGGAAACAAATTCTTAATTGCATTTAATTTTAATAAGTTTCCATTTGAAACAGTCCCATGTGGCTAGTTAAGTGGTAAACACAGTCTAGACCAGGTTGGCAAACTGTTGCCCACAGGTCAAAACCTGCCCACTGCTGACTTCTGTACTAGAGCGTCCTGGGAGCACAGGGCCATCCCCGTCTGCGGCTGCCCGGCTACAGTGGCAGAAGGTTTGAAAACGGTCGCTGGCTGCCCCTCTTCAGAAGGAGTGTGCAGGGGAAGGCGCCTTCAGAAGCACACCAGCCCCTCAGCTGCAGCTCCCTACTTACCGCATCGCTAGGGAAAAGGCGGCCGTTAAAGTGCCTTTGGACAGACAAGGCCGGGGTCTCGCCAGGCCACGGGTTAGCAGGATCTGAAAAGAACATCGTAACTGGTCAGGGGGTGATGCCAACTTTATATTCACGTGTACGTAAAAAAAGGTACAACGAGTGCTTCAGATTAAAAAAAAACTATATTAGGATGTTTCTAAAAAAATCAAAGAAAAGTAATGGGTATGGAGGTCCAATTTGTGCCACTCTAAATATTACTCTTAAGTTTTTAAGAATAATAGCCAAAAAAAAATTAACAGGTGATAGAAAGAATACCAGATTTAAGATCTCAGGTATTTTAGAAGCAGTTCGGAGTTAGGGTGTGAAGCAGAAGCTGCCACCGAGAGGAGCTGCGGAGAGTCCACCCGGGGCCGCCAGGGCGCTTCGCAGGGCTACCGGGAGGAGAAAAGGACGCCCAACTAGATGAGAGCCCACCGCGGCCCCAGGTGGAAGGGCGGACTCAACCCACGCCACTCCTCAACCTGTGCAAGTCCAAACTACTTTTAAACACTGATGAGACAGATTTCTGACAATTCCCTGGATGTGCAAACTGGCCTGATAACACGCAGGGTGGACCGAAGGCTGCTGGAGGACGTGGAACGAGAAAGACAGTTCCAGACGCTGACCAACAAGGAGCCTGACAGTGCGTCCTGAGGCCTCCTGCCTGAGCTTAAGCTTCAAGTGACTGGACTGTCCTTATAACTAAAAGGTAAACACAAGAAAGGGATCCCAGCTATTGTCCTCTTTTTACGCAAACCATGAAGGCGGGGTACGGCAGAGAGGGTGCTGGGCCGTAAGCCCTTTCTGCAGAAAGTGCTGCTCTGAGGAGGGCAGCAGATGTGCCGAAACCAGAGCTAAAACCCAAGTTCAGGTACTGGAGAATGAAGCCACACATCAGAGAAAGAAGTCACAGACCTGCAGAGCCGGGTAGAATCCACGCTGGTTGAGATGGCCCATTATGTTTGCACAAACGTGGTTGATGGCTGGTCGAAGACTCTCACCTAAATGAAGAAAAGAAGGCTGAGAAAGAAAAAAAAAAAAAAAACCTCTGACCGTCATGTGAACTGTTTATGTGCCCAGGCCCCAGGCCGTAAGGAAGCCAGAGCTCCTCCGGCTTGCCTTCCTGCTCCCCTTGGGCCTGGTATCAGAAGAGATGTGGAATTTCCAGGGTTCTCTCTCTCCTGCAAGGCCTGGTGCAAGGGTCGCCTCCTAAGAGACGGGTCCTGTCCGTCCCCAGCAGCATGGTCCTCGGCCTCCAAGCTCCTGTAGCACCCTTCTACGTCCCTTCGACGGCCTGGCACTTGGTACCCACTGTAGCCACCTCTGCTTCCCACTGGGACACAAGGTCCCTGGCAGGGCCCAGAACATGAGTTTTAAATGCCTGCTCCCCCACCCCTCCCCACCCAGAGTCCAGCATCAGGCCTCAAAGAATCCCTCCTTCCTGGCCTGCAGCCTGGGCACACGCAGTTTCCTCGGCTTCACGGTTCTGTCCGTCCTCCACACACCCTGCCTCTCCCTCCAGCTCTCAGCTCAGACACCGCTTCGTCAGGAAAGCCTGAGCCCCACACAAGGCAGTGCCTCTTACCCCACTGCACCTCGCTTCTCCCGGGCTCCTCCTTTCAAGTGCCACCTGCCACACTGGTGTCATGACCTGTACATACTCACATACATCACTCACACAGTCACACATATTCATATAAAAAAAAAATATATATATATATACACATTGTTGTTCACTCACTAAGTCACGTCTGACTCTTATGACCTCATGGACTGTAGTCCACAGGGCTCCTCTGTCCTTGGGATTCTCCAGGCAAGAATACTGGAGTGGGTTGCCACTCCCTTCTCCAAGAGATCTTCCCGACCCAGGGATCAAACTCACATCTCTTACACTGGCAGGCAGATTCTTTACCACTGAGCCACCAGGGAAGCCCCATACTCTCTCCAACATCTGTCTCCTCTTGGCCCCCACACTCAAGTCTGGTGAAGGGGGGCAGGCGCACCGAGTTCAGCCCTAAAGCCCCTGAAGGACAGGGACCTTTCCCGCATCTCTGGTGCCTCCTCAGCACCTCACACAGAGTAGGCTATGATGAACGGATGAACGACACGAACATATGAAACACGTGAGGCTGAGTTCAGGATTCAGGGATGGAGGCAGTTTTATGGGCAACATAGAATTATTTTATGAGCTTTTCGTTTTCTTAGGCTGCGCTGTGCAGAATGCAGGATCTCAGTTCTCCCCTGAGAACCCACGCCCCCTGCATTGGAAGCATGGAGTCTTAACCATTGGACCACCAGGGAAGTCCCTAAGATAGAGTTAGTTTTTGCCGAACATCCTCCATGCGAAGTGAGGAGGCTTAGGTGAATATGATTGCCTGGAGGCTGCGGTGCTCTGGGCGTTGTAACAAATGAACTCAGAGGGACTGTGCCTTCCTTCAATACTGAGCGTGTTCTAGATACCCTGGGGCAGCAGGATGGGACACGCCAAGGGCATCTCCATGCGTGTGGTTCCAGGCCCTTCCCTGAGGCTCATGGCGGCAAAAACGTCCCCCAAACTCTCTATGGGAATGTGACTTGGGGAAGACTTTGAAGCGAGTCTCACCGACCTTTTCCCCGGAGAATTTTCCACGTTGAAGTGTCCGTGAAGGTGACAAGCATCGTGAGGTACAGGGTGATGAGTCTGGAGTCCTGTAAAATTTCCGGCTAGAAACAACAGAGTGAGATTGAGACATGCGCCCTCCAGCCCAAGGCAGCGAAACAATCCATTCACAACTTTTCTGACTGCAGACAAATGAGTCGGCATTCTAAGCTTTTATTCTTTTTCTCTTGAGGAGTCACCGCTTCAGGAGTTAAATGATGCGGATTTTGGCATATGAGGGCTTGACCACAGAACCTGAAAGACTCTTGAGACTGGTGAATTGAGAATTCTTAGAAAACAAGACGACCAGCGCTGGCTTGCTTATATGTACACATTTAGTATTTAACGCATGTATGCATGTACACTGCAGCCACAGAGAAGAAATGCAAGTGAACAGAATAAGGACAGTGAGCTCAGACTTCTGGCTTTACCACTTACTAGCTGTGTGATCTTGGGCAAGTGTCTTAACCTCTCTGTACTTCCTCCCCTGTTGACTAGAGACAGTAACGCTGCTTCTTTCATTGCGTTGTTATGAGACATAAATGGATTAATGTATATAAAGCACCAAGAACAGTGCCTGGCACACAGATCACACTAGGTAATACTGGCTATTCCTATAATGATGACTATAATTTATGCTTTCTCCTGGGTCAAGGCCGAGAGAGCCATTCTCGAGCGCCTTGAGAGAGATGTCTGGGAATGGATCACCGGGGGCTCTGGCAACATTTGCTCCATAACTCAGTCACCAGCGGAGTCCGCGCCAAGCCTCTGTCCCTGAAACGTCTAGCCTCCACACGAGCTAGCAGCAATGGCCGCTGTTGGCACACACACACACCCTGCCCACCTCCCTGAAACACATGGGAGCACGCTGGGCCAGGTGGGGGTGAGGGCGGCACTCCATCTGTCTTGCCACCGTGCCCAGTGCAGGGTTGAGGCCAGGATCCCACTGGACCTCTACGAGTCCTTCCAGATCTCTGAACTGGTGTGTGGAGGGGAGCCCTCCCTTTTCCCTTCAGTCAGGACACAGTAAGGACGTAAAGCCCAGAACTGCTGGCCACCGTGATTACAGCAGGAGAGGCCAAGGGGATTCCCAAAGGGAGCACAGAGGAGGTAAGTTAAGAGATGGCAACTCCACCAGCCCCTGGCTGTCATCTCCAGCTGCCGGTTACAGAAAGACTCTACAACGAAACGTCCTCCTCCTTCCTTAGCTTGTATTACCAGCTGCACTCAAGTTGGGTGTCTGCACTTGTCACAAGGGGCCTGACTCATATAATAATGTCAACTCTAAAGCATCCACTACATCAAAAGGACAGAAGGGAAAACAACAGATTCCTGGCATCAAGACTGTGGTGAGACCAAGTCAATATTCAAAACATTGGGCATGAAAAAGGCGCTCAGGCTGATAACAGCATCCAGCTCACTCTCTCCGGGGACAGGGCTCCAGCAATTCATTACTAGACTCCAGCTGGGAGACCATACAGGTAGTAACATCTATGCGCGAGTCACGAGGACTCTGAAAGCACATCCTACAGCTCCCACGTGGGAAGGACAGGTTCACAGTCTTGTTTTTACTTTTTACCTTGAGCTGCTCAAGAAACTCACAGCAATACCACAGGATGTCTTTGATCTGTTTAATCCATAGGAGAGTGAGATCCTTGGAAAGAGCCAGGGACACGTACCACACCTGCAAGCATGAAAAAGAGGAACGTAATGGGCAGTTACACAGATCAAACAACATACATTCCAGACACTGGAATGGGATCAAACAGCCAGGTCTAGAGTCAGATGAGGTGGGGGATGAATGGATAAATAAGAAGTAGGATTTCTCTTGGGCTTCCCTGGTGGCCCAACAGTAAAGAATCCGCCCGCCAATACAGGAGACACGGGTTCAATTGCTGGGTTGGAAGATGCCCTGGAAAAGGCAACGGCAACCCACTCCAGTATTCTTGCCTGGGAAATCCCATGGACGGAAGAGCCTGGAGGACTATAGTCCATAGGGTTGCAAAAGAGTCAGACACGACTGAGGGACTAAACAACAGGCTCATTTTAACACTAAACTCAAAGGTAAAACAGCCTGGTAAGGGGATTTGCCATCCTGAGTAAGAGGCAAGGGCTGAACGCAGCTTCTTGGGTAACGCAGAGACTGAGGAAATCAGCTGTACTTTGTTAATATTTCTGATCCATTACTTATTTGCGTGTGGATGTGAACATATGCCCTGGAGGAGGGCATGGCAACCCACTCCAGTATTCTTGCCTGGAGAATCCCATGGACAGAGGAGCCTGGAGGGCTACAGTCCATAGGATCGCAGTCAAACATGACCGAAGCAACTTAGCATGTGTGCACACCCACGTGAACATAAGCAGACTCATATACAACAGTCAGAACATTCAAGGGAACTTTCAGAGCCAAGCAGGCTGGCTTGCAGGGTCGTGGGAGACTTTTTGGCAACCCCCCCACCCCCAACCCCACTCACCTTGGGTTCATTCTCAGCTTCCATGCTGCTCAGGATGCAGCGACACAACTTCTCAAATCTCTGCAGAGAGGCATAATGGGGGTTATACATTCCCGATGAACAGAGACATCAGGCAGTCTCACATGTTCCCCTGGTGTGGCATGCCAAACGACTCACGTGAGGACCCTATTTAATTCCAACTGGCAGATGTGGAGACCGAGGATAACAGAAAGACTGAGGAAAGGCTCTCCAAAGGGAGGCCCGCAGGCAGGAGGAGCCCTGGGTGTGCTCTAAAGTGGGGGTCCTTTTGGAAAACAAGATCAGCCTGGCAAACTGGGCCTGGAGTCCCGCAGACCAGCAGCTGTTTCTCCTCAACTGTGCTCAGCCATTTGCCGTTTTGTAAGCACCATGCATACGGACTTTTGCCTCACAAGCTGTCATATCATCACTTGTATCTTGAAACGCAAAAGCAAGAAGAGTGGAAACTGGAGCCCAGGTCACGCTTTGGCTCTGCCAAGCCTGGGTCCACCCTTAGAAGCGGTGCGGCCCCGGCGGCCCCCGGCCACCCTAAGTTGCGGTCTCTGCCTCTGCTCACCGGGGATCCCTTCCCTCCCCGCCAACTGTCCTCACCTGCGTGACTGGGCTCAGTGCCAGCGTCCTCCTCTCCCTGTTGCTGGGCTACGGAGCCCGTTTTGCTTCTTTCGGTAACCCCAGTGCCCAGAAGAGGGCCTGTGGCAACGAGATGCTTAGCTGCAATGGATACCTGACCCCGGGAACACAGAGGCACTCCCCAACGGTATCCTTGCAACGGTCACAGATAACTAGCTCCTTCCTTGGAATCCTACTTTCTAGGCTGATGGTTCTAACTCCAAAGGTACAACTAGCATGGTTTATTTGCTTTGCAGGATTTTAAAAGAAATTTCAAATTAGCTGCTAACCAGGCTTCCCTGGTGGCTCAGACAGTAAAGAATCCATCTGCCAAAGAAGGAGACTTGGGTTCGATTCCTGGGGTCAGGAAAAGCCCCTGGAGAAGGGAATGGCAACCCACTCCAGTATTCTTGCCTGGGAAACCCCATGGGCAGAGGAGCTTTGTGGGCTATAGTCCATGGGGTCGCAAAGAGTTGGACATGACTGAGGGAGTTTCACTTTTTTTCAAATTAGAAAACTGAGTAGCAAAGATCTCCAGCATCTCTTTAAAAAATACCAGAGTATCAGTCCCCCAACGGCTGGAGCTGAGGGATGGCTGCTCTTCTGCTTGCCCATGGCACAGCCCACCTCTCCCTCCGATGCCCTCACCACCGTCGGTCAGTTACCATGAATTATGACCTGCACTGTGCTGTAACTCATGAACAGCTTCTCTCACTCATCTGCTGACCTGTCTGGCTTCTACAGGCATCTGAGGACAACTGCTTACGGGAGTTACCATGAATCCAATTGTGATGTGGGCCTTCCCTGGCCGTCCTGTGGCTGAGACTCTGTGTTTTCACTGCAGGGGGCACAGGTTTGATCCCCGGTCAGGGAAGGAAGATCCCACATGCCACACGGCCAAATAAATAAATGGTAAAAAATAAACAAACAAGCAAAAAAATCCCCCAAATTTCTTTATTGAAAAAAAAAAATCATGAT
Organism: Cephalophus harveyi; assembly: GCA_006410635.1. Taxonomy (NCBI): domain Eukaryota; kingdom Metazoa; phylum Chordata; class Mammalia; order Artiodactyla; family Bovidae; genus Cephalophus; species Cephalophus harveyi. Next base: position 358,078 of record SJYT01059876.1, read on the forward strand.
GATTCTCAGCACTGGGTATAATCCCTACAAAGCAGCTTTCAAGAAAACAAAAGGGGCAGGACGTGGGGTAACAGAACCTGACTCACAGAGCTGCTCTGAGGACTGCAAGAGTTAACATTTATCAAATACTTATAAAAGGATCTGACACATAGTAAGCATGACGTGTGTTGCTGTGATTATTTTACCTCGTTATCCTCTTTAATTCTGAATAAGAACAGCAGTTTCCTGGCAATCTTAAAAATACAAAGTGCGCTTCTTTTACTGGACCCAGAGTCTTCTGCTTTAAAAAACTCATCAATCTCTCTCCTAGGGAGGGAAGGGTTAAAAAAAAAAAATAGAGATTTTTTTAGTTAGGAGCTCACAGCAGCTAGAAGGCTGTTCAAGAACTCTAAGAAAATACTAACTGGTTTTTTTTTCCCCCTATTTATTGGGAATAAAAGTAAACGTGCTGGGACTTCCCTGGTGGTCCAGTGGTTAGGAATCTGCCTGCCAACACAGGGGACGCGGGTTCAATCGCTGGTGTGAGACGATCCCACGTGCCCCAGAGCAACTAAGCCCCAGTGCCCTAACTACTGAGCCCTCACTCTAGAGGCTGCAAGCTGCAGCTACTGAAGCCCGTGTGCCCTACAGCCTGTCCTCTGCAACAGGAGAAACCACCACAAGCAGCAGCCTTCTCGTCACAACTCGAGAGTAGCTCCCGCTTGTCACAACTAGAGAAAAGCTGGCGTGCAGCAACAAAGACCCGGCACAGCCAAAATAAATATACCTTTTTCAGTTGCAGAAAACAACAATAAAAAAAAAAACGTGCTGAGGATTCCTGCCCCCCACCTGATTTCTCTTTGCAGTCGACGTCGACAGAGAAAGCTCCGTACATGGGCCTGAATCTCCACGGCCGCTCGTTCTCGTTCCTTCTGCACCAGCCTTTCCTCTCGAGCCTGACGGGCTCTGTCAATGAACCAAGCTCTCGAGGTCTGAGAAACGGTGAACATGTTTGCAAACTTGCACAAACCCTGCAAGGAAAACAGCCAGTGGCTGATGTCAGTCATGATACGAAAAACACTCAAGGAGAGGGGCTTAGGAGCAAAGGGCAGAAAGCCCTGGCACCCTCCCCAAGGGCTAATAGCTCTCCTGGCACGAGTCCCAACTTCCTATCAGCTCCTTTCATGCAACTCCCCAGACCAGCAATGCTTTCTCCCATACTAAATAATTACATTTTCTTAAGAGAAAGAACACAGAGCCTGACATAGGGTTCAGGCTCAGTAATTGTTTAATGAATAAACAAAGCATGAATCGATTCCATCTATAAAGCTCTAATTCAAACCAGGCATCCTTAAGTCAAAGGTCCCTGGATACTTCACTGAACAGTCAGCTTTTATTTTGCCGAGTAAAGACTGGAGGGCAAAACATTAAACATAATTATTTACTATTACCATTATTTTATTCATTCATTCACTCAACAAATATTTACTGATACCTATTTTGTGCCCAGCACAAAAGAAACCTTTCATTTTTTTTAAGGGCCAATTAAACATAAAGAAAGCCAAAGGTACGTGATTCCAGAAAGTGAGACAATCCATTAAGTTGAATGTGTTTGGTTCTAAGGACAACTTATTCTGTTGTCCTTACTATTCCCATTTGGCCAAGGGCTGATGAAGATGTTAGAGCAGAGATGCCCCCATCCACAGACTGGTATTCTTGGACAGAGGCTCTCAATTAGCCATTATAGTGTCATCTAAATCACCAGTAACTGTCTTTTCCCAAAGGAATGATTGTGGCTATCAGCCTAGAGCACACAGCACTGGTCCATGGAGCCTCTCACACTGAGATAATGTCTTTAGATGCTCGAAAACTTTGTCCTTTTATGCAAAATAATCAGCCAAGCTGACACAGGCACTGAAAGGAACTATTCAGAAATTCAGACTTCTGGAAAACCATCTCTTTACCAGGTTACCCCACTCAAAGCAGTGCTCACGTGACAGCATCCAGGATTAAAAAGGGTCACGTGAGGCTCCTCCCATGTCTGCACATAGAGGCACCTGGGTGACCCGTGTTCAACGCTGATCCACAGCTGGCAAACAAAGCTTTGCCAACATGCCGGTCTCTCAGCAGGAATTCTCAAGACAAACATGGAGACAGTCCCTCCTGGGGACACCCCCCGCCCCCCACCTGGAGGGAGCAGTGAGGGAGCCTCTAACCAATATTAAGACAGGAGGTTGCGTGTAGACTGTGACTAAGTACCTGTAACTCGATCTTGAAACTTTCACCTGATCCCAGGCAGGAGTGTGAGAAGACAGGCAATAGAAAGAGTCTTCTCACCTGAGGACCTGCTGGTGACGCAGAAATGTCAGGTAATCATTAGTGATCTTACACAGGACTCACGGCTGGGGGTGGCTTCTCACTTCAGAGGAGCTTGTCTTTTCTGGCAAAAGAAAAAAAATCCAGATTTCGGATTGAGTTTTATAGGCAGGGCATCGTCTTATCTTCTTCACTGAAAAAAAAGTAATAAAAACAGGGCCTCTGGTTTAAATAAAAAAAAAAAACCAAAAACCCCACCCGTGTCCTCTTTAATTAATTAATATCAGATCTAAATGGCACACGTATCTCCCCAGTCCTCAGTTTAAAGGAAGCAGGTTGAGAATAAGCCCAAAGAAGTTGCTGAATTAGAGCTGTGGGCTTTATGATGGCAACTGAGAAAGAATAACACAGGGACTGGGATGTTTAAAAGCCATTGCAAATTATGTTTGGCATTTTTAGCAAACTGGAAAAATGTTTATGCTTAAGAAGTGAAAAAGGGGCTGGCTGTGAACCAATACTGTCATTGAGTTCAGCTCACACTGCTTGTCACACAACAGTCCAGTAAGTCAAGAGACCACTGCTGGGGCAGGGAACAGTGACTTTGAGAAGACAGCAAACCGAGAAGATGGTGGACTCATGTCCCAAAGAACCACCTTGCCTGAGTTAGAATTCAGGCTTCTTTTATACTAAAAAGGGAGGGAATAAAGTCAAACATTTTTTGGTTCCGGTCAGCCTCCAGAGGGGATGTGTTCCTGTCTTCCTCCCTGCTGTCATTCATGGGCAGGCCTAGTCAGGATATTTCCTGTGAGCTAAACAAAGCTATTTTAGCTTAAGGCTCATTAGCTGGGAGGCAGAGTTCCCAAAGATGGGCCATGGAGTATAATTTATATGCAATATCTCTTTAGGGATTAACTTGTAATAGAATACAAAAGATTCTTCCCTATGACTCCAATTATATCAAGAAAAAGTCCTGGGCACAGGTAGGTACAAAACTGGGGAAAAAACAGGAATGCTTGTTTTAACCAGTGAATATAACAAAAAAGAAGCAAGCTCACAGATATAAAGAACAAGTGGTTGCCAGTGGGGCCAGGGAAGGAGAAAAGGGTAGTGTAGGGTATGGCACCAAGAGGTACAAACTGGAAGGTATGAAATAAGCTCCAGGAGCTTTCCTGGTGGTCTGGTGATTAAGAATCAGCCTCGCAATGCAGGGGACAGGGGTTCGATCCCTGGTCTGGGAAGATCCCACATGCCGAGGGACAACTAAGCCCATGTTCCACAACTACTGAGCCTGCATTCTAGAACCTGAACTCCTCAACAAGAGAACGCACGGCAATGAGAAGCCCGCACACCGCTAGAGAGGAGCCGTCACTCGCCACAACTAGAGAAAGCCCACAGGCAGCAACAAAGACCCAGTGCAACAACAGAAAACGAAACAAGCTGCAAGGATATTCTGTACAACATGGGGGAGTGTGGCCAGTGGTTTACAACTGCAAATGGAGGACAACCTTTAAAAACTGAGTCACCGTATATTGCACCCCTGTAACTTACATGTATTATACATCAACTATATTTCAATTAAAGAAGAATGGTTGCTTTGAGGTAGTGGGACTGTGGGACATTTTGTTTCCCTAACTGGTCTGTTTTCTTGAATTCTCCACAGAAGGCATGTGGTCGGGCGACATGGCACTGTGAGAGGCACGCAGAGCTGGAGCGAGCCGTAGCTGTGCCATGTACTGTGGGGATACAGCTCTGAGCCATCCTGTCTTGTCTGTTAATCAGCTTAGAGGCTGATCATAAGGACCGAATGAGATGATGACATCAAGCACCCATCGAAATGGCTGACAGGGCACACAGTCAATAAGCCTGATGGATTATTTTTATATACACAAAGATCTGCCTTTTAAAAACTCTTTACTGAAGGTCCTTATCTGTACCGGTACTCTGGGTCTGGGGTAGGAAAGAATGGTCACCTGTTAAAAGAGTTTCTTCTATCACCAGTCCTGTCATCTGTGCTATGGACCCTTGGGCTTGGGCCCTGTTTAGACTGGGGGACAGCTTTAAGCCTCTCAGAGCTGCAAACAAACCTGCCCAGGCCATGAGCACAATGGTATACTCTTTCCTTAACATGGAGACAGTCTCTCTTGGGGGGCTGGGGAAAGATGGGGAGGGAGAAGAAGGAGAGAGCTTTTCCCCGACAAAAAAATGGGAGGTTGCACGTAAACTGTGACTAAGCACCTATAAGGCTATTTCAAAACTTCACTTCTCCCAGGGGGCTCTTTCTTGAGCTCACCAACCCCTTGGCAACGCTATATGCTGGTTTCCATTTACACCATGTGATGGTCTATACTTTGCAGTTTTTCGAATCCTTTCTTCTTCACTTATTCTAGCTGCATAATGTCTATTACAGTTCATCAATCAAATAAAAACACATCAGAAGTATTTGTGAGGTACTTACTCTGCTAAATGCCCTGGAGGATCAAAGAAAAGGCTGTGTACAGCAGAGAAAGCCCTGGATCAAAGCAGCCTTTGTTTTTTTTCAGTTCTGATTCTTTATTTGGCCAATTTCCTTTTCTGTAAATCGAAGTTTGGGATTTTCCTGGAGCTCAGATGGTAAAGAATCTGCCTGCAACACAGGAGACCCAGGTTCGATCCCTGGGTCAGAAAGATCCCCTGAGAAGGAAATGGCTATCCATTCCAGTATTCTTGCCTGGAGAATTCCATGGACAGAGGAGTCTGGTGGGCTACAGTCTAGGGGGTCACAAAGAGTCGGACACTACTGAGCAACTGACACACACACACACACACACGTAGCCCAGGTTAGACCACTAGTAAGGGACAGAGCCAAGATTTTAATAGAGTTAGGACCATAAGAGATTCAGTCTTTTCTGGATGAGGTCAACTTCATGGAGAACTATGAAAGAGCCTAACAGACCAGAGAGTGTCATCTAAAGGTGAAGCACCATAAATACCAACTGCTGTCTGAGCCCCAAAGAATTCTCCACTCATGGTGGGAACAGCTGGGCAGCCAGGTTGAATGGCCATCACCATTGGTTAAGCGTGGACCATGGGTCAAATACTAGAGAGATAGTTAATCACCTCTGACTCTTCAACAGCTCTACCAGGTCTCAATAGCCTAATTTTCTTAAGAATAAGCAACAGGACTTAGATTAATGATAACAGCTATCATTTATTGAACGCTGCAGCCTATATAGGTGCATGCTACCACCTTCCCACAGAGAAAACGATATTCAGAGAGGGACATGACTTGTCAGAGTTCACAAGGCTCCTGATTTTGAACTCATCTCTAACTCCAAAACAATTACTTATTTTAAGTGAAACAGAGAAGACCCAGGGACGCCCCCATTCACAGAAGGCAAAGTCGAGAATGCAAGACTGCCCGTGAGGCCAACATACAGTCAGATTACTACCAGGTTTTTCTTTACTGTTATCAGTAACTGCAGCTGTTTTTATTGAGAGCCGTCAGGCATCGTACTAAAACTTGAGTTACACGAGCTCCTCCATTTGACAGGAGCTAGTTACTCCATTTTACAGAGTTGGAAACTGAGGCACAGAGAACGGAGGGAATTCACTCAAGGTTATAGGGAATCGGTTGGAACTCCGGTTCGGATGACTTCTGAGGCCCGGCGTCTGTCCTCGGCATCAACAACCACAATAACAAATTTTTTTCATCCAGCACTAGTCTGTTTATAATGGCCTATTGCCTCTTTTTATCTCAGTAGCTCCGGAAATAAAAAGGCCACGGAGAAACGTCCCCTGGAGCCCAAAAGCCAGCCCCCAGCACCTGCAACCCCGACCAGGCGAAGCAGGGACCCGGCCCTAGGGCTAACTCCCTCCCAGACCCCGATCCCACCACCCGGACAACCCACAACCCTGTTCCCACTCGCTACCCACAGGCCGTAGACCTTTACCCGCTCGAGGCCCCGGCGCTCGGGATCGGGGCCGCAGTTACCACCGCTTCAACCCAATACCCCCGAGCTCTGCCAGACCCGGGGCAGCGGCCGAGGCCCGACCGCCATCTTGCCCCGGGGTGTTCACTCTGAGAGTTCCGTCGGAAAACAACAACCAGTTCCGGAAACGACAGTTCCCAAGAGCTTCTTCGTCCGGATGGGAAAACCTCCCTGCATCTTGTTGTCATTTATGGGAGCTGGAAAAGCGGAGCATTCAGGAGCGGGATAAACGCCTGACCCAGCCGAGAAGAGACGCAACCCATTCTAGCTAGGGAGCTTGGAAGAAAAGCGGTCTCCATCTAGTAGTAGTACGACGGACCCTTTAGGAAGGTGTCCTCTGCGGGGCGGAAGTGAGGTGCAGACAGCGGAAGTCCCCGCCCCGGCCCCGCCTCCGCCCGCGGCTCACGCGAGCTGGGTGTTTCCTGTCTCTTTCAGTCCGGGTTTGGAGACTCCGGCTTCCTCCGGCTTTTCATGGTAAGGAGGGCGTTGCCCGCGGACTAGGGGCTGCAGAGCGGCTTGAGAGAGCCGGTCAGAGGCAGAATAGAGGACAGGGACCGAGAGGAAGGGGTGCGACGAGGGACTGTCGCGATAGGGGAGAGGAGGTTGGGAGGTTGGATGGGGGGCGAGGTTGGGGGTGGGGGAAGGGCTCTGGGCGGAGAATTGTGCCTCTGTTGTGGGGTGGGGGGCTTGTCCCTGGCTCTTGGGGACGCGGGAAAGGGTATTTGGGCTTGGGGAGTAGATACGTGCTTGAGTAAGTTGTGGGGGGTGAGTGGTAGTGGTGAGCCGGACCACCTCTTAAGACTTGAGTGCTGGTTGGAAATGAGAATTGATGATTACAAAGAGAACAAAGAGATGTCATTGACAATGGACTTTTGGGCTGGAAAAGGAGGAAAATGGGAAGGATTGTGAAAGTGGATGTGTAGGTGACGAGAGAGCTAAGTGAGATTGCTTGGAGCGGGGCGTTTGGGGTTTTGGAAGATGTGCTAGAGTCGCTGGGTTTCGGGGAAGTGGGCGAGGTGCGTCTGAGTATTCGGGCCAGTGGCGTGGAGAAAAGAATCGAGAAGGAGCCTGTGGGCGGGCGTGCATTAGATGCTGGGAACTCCGCGGAGGGATGCCAGGGGCCTGAGGTCAGGGTACTTTCGCCACGCAGTTCAGCACCTTAGCTGGTGCCCGGGTCTCTATCTAGTCAACTTCCGTCGAGACTGGGGAGGCCACACCTAAGGAGCTCGGGATGTCTCACCGTCTTATCGCCTGTGTGTGGGAATGTTTCTCTGTGCTTGGAATCCTTCAGGGCTTTGCTGTTTGGCTTTGTCTCTGAGTGGGAATGACCAAAGTTCAGCCCAGACCCTTTTTTTCACTTGTTTGCCCGGAGTCTCTTCCCTGAAAAGTGCAGTCTTAGGGAACACCAGTCCCAAGGCCAATATGGAAGAAGAAATGACTCTACCTGTATCTGACTTTGAACTACTCCATTTCTTTGCCAAGTAAGTTCCACCCTAAGGGAAAGGCAGCATTGAAGCAGTGGTTCTCAAAGTGTGATCCCCAGACCCGCAGCATCACCTGGGAATTTGTTAGAAATGCCCAAGTTTTCAAACCCTACCAGACTACTGAGTTAATCTGGGGGTAAGGCCCAGCAAGCCCTGCAAATGATTAAAGTCATGATTTCTTGATTTGGGCTGTTATGAGAAGTGCGTGAGAGTGGGAGTCAGAGGACCCTAATAGTTCAGATACTTTCATTTTCCCTTTGAAAATGGGATTAATGATGACATTTTTCTCACTAGACTATTGAAAGAAATAGGACAATGGTCTGTGTGCTCAGCACTGGAAGAGCAAGTAATTTGACAGAACACTTGGAAGTAGCAGTGGCTATCCTGTAGGTTTTCAATACCAAATAATGCTACAGTTTTGTGGCTGGTTGAATTTAATTGATTTAAAATGGAACAGACTTTTTTAAATTTCAGAAGTGCCCAGAGTTGGGAAGTTTTATAATTAGCCTCAAGGCGATGAACTCTTACATCTAGTTAGTTAAAAGAACACCTGAGCTTTGTGGCTGCACATTAGAATCACCTGAAGAGCTTTTTAAACACTAGTTTCTGAGTTTCCACACCTTTCCACAATTTGATTAATTGTTCTGGGCTGAAGCCAACTCAGCACATCTAAGAGCACCCAGGTAATTCCAGTACTGCCCGGGCTAGGACCCTCTGGTCTTAAGGATAGCTTGAGGAGCAGAAGGGAAAGGACACTGTCTTTTTTTTTTTTTTTTTAAACATTTATTCCTTGAGGATTATTCTGAAGATTTTGGCTTTAACTTCATGTTATGAGTAAGGAAACTGAGAGACTTGCCTGGTGATCCATTGGCTAAGACTCCGTGCTCCCAATGCGTGAGGCCTGGGTTTGATCCCTAGTCTCAGGAACTAGATCCTACATGCAGCAACTAGAGATCCTGTTTGCCACAATGAAGGTAGAAGCTCCCACGTATCACAGCTAAGACCCGGCTCAGCCAAATAAATCAATAAATACCCTTATCAGATCCTCCCAGGTAGAACACATAGTTTAAAAAAAAAAAAAACAGACTTGGTGTGTCTAAACGACACACAAAACTGCAGTCCAGGTTTGCTAAACTCTTGTTCAAACCTTCCACACACACGCCTCCTCCAACACACGACAAGGAAGACAGTTCTGCGGAGAGGTGTAGAGAACACTTTAGAGGTTGAGGGATTCGGTATCTTTTTCCTATTTTACTTACTTGCCTGGATCTCTTTTCAAGTCAAGGGCTTTCCCCTATGGCTGATTTTTATTTTATTTTTTTTAAGCTAGTGTACAGTTACTTCCTCTCTGTGTGGGGCCTGAAGCTGTGAAGCAGAGGCCTGCTTTTGTTTCTGATTTGGCTTGTTTTTATTTCTGGTCCAGAATTCAGGGGGCCCGTGGAGCCAGAGGAGGGGAGCTTCTGCAAGACCAGGAAGTTAAATGTAGCCTGTTTGACCTGGGGGTGACGCAGATCTTTTAGAACTGCAGGTTGCAATTTTGGCTGCACACTAGAATCACCCAGGGAGTTGGAATTTTAAATTTCTATTTCCCGGCCACATCCCCAGACCAGTTACATCAGAATTTCCCTGGGTCGAGCCCAGGCATCAGGTATTTTTTTTGTTGTTTTTTGTTTTTTTCTTTTTTTATTGGTAAGTGGAGAGCCACCATTGAGAGTGCTCAGCTAAGCTAAGCCACTTCAGTCGTGTCCGACTCTGTGCGACCCCAAAGACGGCAGCCCACCAGGCTCCCCCGTCCCTGGGATTCTCCAGGCAAGAATACTGGAGTGGGTTGCCATTTCCTTTTCCAACGCATGAAAGTGAAAAGTGAAAGGGAAGTCGCTCAATCATGTCCGACTCTTAGCGACCCCATGGACTGCAGCCTACCAGGCTCCTCCATCCATGGGATTTTCTAGGCAAGAGTACTGGAGTCGGGTGCCATTGCCTTCTCCGAGAGTGCTCAGAGGAGGTGGGAAAAAGAAAGCTAGACTTACTAATATAATTAAACTTTTGATTGAATAAAATTGGTAACCAGTATGTCGAGTATTGATTACCTGTGTTTCTTGTAGCCAGTTTTGCTCTCTCCCGCCTCACCTCCCCAACCTCATTGATAGTGAACTCCAGCCTTCGAAACAAAGCAGGACCCCAGCAAGGATGGCCGGGGAGTCCTCCGAAGAGAGGTTTGGCTGTGAAAGCCTCCTTGTCTACAGCTTTGTGTCTCTGTTCCATGTGACTCGGGCTTAGGGACAGACAACAGCCAGAACCGTGTTTCCCGAGGTCCTCTCCTAGTATTGAAGTGGGCTCCTAAAAAGTGCAAGGCTTGCTTCGTCTATTTGGAATTCTCAAGCTAGACCAAGATATTTTCCACCTTCATCCTCTTAGTAATTCAGTCAGATGTCAGTAGAGCTGGAAGTGGTCTCCGAAGAGAAGAGAATTTGAGACTTGGAGCGCATCCTCAGATGATCATGGTTTGGGTGCATCATGTTGCTCTGAGCCAGGGGCCGGGCCCAGCACCCTCTGGGGCTTCTGTCACCACGGCCCGGGGAGGGAGACTTGGCTGCTGTCCCGCCTGCTAGACCAGACTAGGTTCCAGATGGGCTTCCTTGATGGCTCAGCAGGTAAAGAATCTGCCTGCAATGCAGTAGACCCAAGAGATGCAGGTTCGATCCCTGGGTCAGAAAGATCCCCTGGAGGAGGAAATGACAACCCACTCCAGTATTCTTGCCTGAAAATTCCCACGGATATAGAAGCCTGGCAGGGTACAGCCTGAAGGGTGGAGAAGAGTCGGACACGACCGAGTGGCTAAGCACAGGCTCGAATGGCTCCTTCAGGCTCCCACAGCTGGTCAGTTGCAGGGCCAGGGGCTTAAACTCAGGTCTGATTTGCAAACCCAAGCCCTCAGCCACACATGGCTTCCTGTCTTTATTTTGGAGCTTTTCTGAAGATGACTAAGGTGAGGTCCCCTTTCTCAATTTCTGTGTCATAGCTCTGTATGTACCAAGTGTGACCATCGATAAAATCGTGGGCTTGAGGCCAGGCAGGACTTGCCCACGTTCTTCTCTCGCTTTGTCATCAGGCCACCTCTGTCATCATGCACTTCAGGAAGTGACTGAATGTGGGCTCAAGGTATCCAAATTCACAAAAAGGAAATAATGATAGCTGTCTTCCAGCACTGTTTAGATGTTATTTGTTTAAATATTTATTTGGCTACGCCAGGCCTTAATTGCAGCATGCAGGATCTAGTTCCCTGACCAGGGATCGAACCTGGGCCCCCTGTAGTGGGAGCACGAAGTCTCAGCCACTGGGCCGCCAGGGAAGTCCCTATTTGAATTTTAAATGGTTGTTTGTGATGATACACATTAGAACAGTGGCATCTTCGGGAAAGGGGCTCTGGAGTGATGGAAGTGTTCTCTGTCTTGAGTAGCGGCTACATATATGGGCTTCCCTCGGACTTCCCTGGTGGCTCAGACGGTAAAGCGTCTGTCTACAATGCGGGAAACCCGGGTTCAAGCCCTGGGTTGGGAAGATCCCCTGGAGAAGGAAATGACAATCCATTCGAGTACTATTGCTTGGAAAATCCCATAGACAGCGGAGCCTGATAGGCTACAGTCTTTGGGGTCGCAAAGAGTCGGACACGACTGAGCGACTTCACTTTTCACTTTCTGGTGACTCAAGCAGTGAAGAATCTTAACTGCAGTGAGGGAGATCGGGCTTCCATCCCTGGGTCGGGAAGATGCCCTGGAGAAGGGAATGCCCACCCACTCCAGTATTCTTGCCTGGGAAATCACATAAAAAGAGGAACCTGGCGGGCTCCAGTCCTTGGGATTGCAGAGTCAGACCTCACTGAGCAGCTAACATATTCATAGATGCATCCACTGATCAAAGTCATCCAACTCTACACTTAAAATACACTTTATTGGGGCTTCCCTGATTCAGGTCCAGTGGTTAAGAACCTGCCTCGCAGTGTAGGGAACACAGGCTCGCTCCCTGGTCCGGGAAGAGCCCACATGCCTGAAGGCAACTGAGGCCGGGCCGCAACCCGCCAGCTCTGAGGCCTCCAGGCCACAACTTGAGAGCCTGTGCGGCTCAGCGAAGACCCCACGGGCTGCAGCTGAGACCCAAGGCGACCAAGATAGACAGAAACACGTATTGTATATGCCTTATCTTTAAAAAGGTATTGGAAAGTGTCACGCGAGTGTATGTTCCTTGATTCTTTGTCTTGTCACAACAAAGATTTGGAGTGACGGACATTAAAGCCCCCTCGGCGCGTCACAGCTCTCAGGTCTTGGCTAGACCGTGTTATAGCTCTCAGGTCTCGGATGGACCATGTTACAGCTCTTAGACAAATCATCAGTGTTACAGCTGTATTTTATTTAGAAGGTAGCAGGGAAATCCGTCTTCGAGGCGTGAGGGCACGTCGATCTAAAGACACGAGGAGAGCGCCCCAGCGCGCGGGAGAGAGCGCGCGCGAGCTGGCTCTGGCTCCTCTGTTTATGTGTTTCTCTCGCCCTGGGCCTGTCCCATGTAAACTGGGCCAGCCAGGAGTGTTGTTTCTTTTACCTGAGGTCCTCACTCCGGTCCTCATTTGTTTCATTTTCGCGGGCTTTTCCCTTCCTTGTCTGTAGCCACCGCCATTTTGGACTCCTTTTCCCTGTTCTGTCTACCTGACAGAAAGCAAAACAAGTACAGTACACAAAATTATCCGTTACGACTTTTATTTACCTGTTTCATGTTAGGTACCTTACAAAATGCAACATCATCTCCCAAAAACATACTTATTTTTGTGTAAATTTTGATCTGCAAGGGTGCTTAAAAAAATATTTCCATTTTGGGCAGATTTCCTTAATGAACTCCCATCCCACCCAACACCCCCCCAAAATTCATAAATACAAGCTTTTTTCCTCTAATATTTGTATTTTATTGAAGTGTAGTTGACTTACAGTGTTTCAGGTACACAGAAATGTGATTGAGTTATACACATATATTTTTGAAATTATTTTCCTTTATAGGTTATTATAAGATACTGACCATAGTTGCCTGTGGTATACAGTAAACCTTTGTTGCTTGTTGCATATCTTTTTTTTTTTTTTTAAATTAGAAATTTAACATTCTATTCAGGCTAAGTCAAACAAGTCAAATCAGAATGTCATAAATTTTATAGTTAGGCAAAAATTCATGTTTTCTAAAATATACGTTATACATATTATTTTTATATATGTATACAATAGCTTTACTACTCTTGATAAAGGCTTGAGAAGGAACCTCAAAAAGAGAGATGGAGAAATTGGAAAACTAAATTAAATGGGAGTGCTGAATATGAGATAGAAAAAGTGAAACAAACTAGATAAAAGTAAAAGATCCTTATATAGTCCAGTTTTTAAACATGGCTGCTCATTAGAAACATACTGAGCTCTGGCAGAAAGGAAAAAAACAGCAATATCTGGCCTTTAGTATTTTTCAAAAAATTCCAAGATAATTCTGATATGCATCTGGATTTTAAAAAGTGATTACAGGTTTTTCTATTAAATGATAATTTTGGTGATATAAAACTCTTATTATTTTTCTGTTGACCAATCATGATACAATGCTATTAAGTGAGTAATACTTACATAATCACAATAATGAAAGATACTTATCGGTTTCACAGTCAGTAGCCAGACAAAAAAATGTCATTACAGTTGCAGGCCACAGGGGAATGCGTTTAACCTAACAATATAAAATAATTACATACAGTTTGAAGGATCAAGCAGAGTTATGTGATAAGTGATATGCACGTATTTTCATCTCCTCAGCCCATCTGTGTCTTTTGGTTGACTATTTAATCCCATTTACATATAAGCTAATTATCAATATGTGTGATCCTATTACTGTTTTCTTAATTGTTTTGGGTTTATTTTCTGTAGGTAGGTATTTTCCTTCTCTTGTTTCCTGCCTAGAGAAGTTCCTTTAGCATTTGTTGTAAAGATGGTTTGGTGGTGCTGACTTCTCTTTAACTTTTGCTTGTCTGGAAAGCTTTTGATTTCTCCATCAAATCTGAAGGAAAGTCTTGCTGGGTGGAGTCTTCTGGGTAGTAGCTTCTTCCTTTCCATCACTTTAAATATATCTTGCCATTCTCTTCTGGTTCGTAGAGTTTCTGTTGAGAAATCAGCTGATAGCCTGATGGGAGTTCCCTTGTATGTTATTTGTAGTTTTTCTCTTGTTGCTTTTAGTATTTTTTCTGTGTCTTTAATTTTTGTCAGTTTGATTACTATGTGTCTCCGTGTGTTCCTCCTTGGTTTATCCTTCCTAGGATTCTCTATAGTTCCTGATCTTGGTTGACTGTGTCCTTTCCCATGTTTGGGAAGTTTTCAGCTCTTATCTCTTCAAATATTTTCTCAGGTCTTCTCTCTCCTCCTCCTGGGTCTCCTATAATTCAAATGTTGGTGCGTTTAATGTTGTCCCAGAGGTCTCTTAGGGTGTCTTCATTTCTTTTCTTTTTTCTGTATTCTGTTCTGTGGCTGTCATTTGCACCATTCTGTCCTCCGCGTCATTTATGTGGTGTTCTGCCCTAGTTTTCCCACCATTGATTCCTTCCACTGTATTATTCATCTTTGTTCTTTTGTTCTTCTAGGTCTTTGTTAAACATTTCTTGCATCTTCTCAGTCTTTGCCTGCATTCTTTTTCCGAGATCCTGAATCATCTTCACTATCATTATTCTTAATTCTTTTTCTGGAAAATTGCCTATTTCCACTTAGTTATTTTTCTGGGGTTTTATCTTGTCCCTTCATCTGGGACATAACTTTCTGCCTTTTCATGCTGATTAATGTGGGTTTTGTTTTATTTGCTGTGGGACTGTGGTTCTTCTTGCTGCTTCTGTCCACCCTCGGACAGAGGAGGGTGAGGCTTGTGTAAGCTTCCTGATGGGAGAAACTGGAGATGGGAAAAACTGGGTCTTGCTCAGTAAAGCTTTAATCCAGTTGTCTGCTGATAGGTGGGGTTGCACTCCCTTCCTGGTAGTTGTTTGGCCTGAGACCACCCAGCCCTGGGCTCTGTGGTGGAGTTAGGGCTGAACTCTGGGAGGGTTCATGCCAAGGGGGGCCCTGGACTGCTGCCGCCAGTGCCTCTGTCCCTGTGGGGAGCCCCTGCTGACCACGCCTCCACAGGAGGCCCTCCAGCACTAGCCGGTCGTTCTGGTTCAGTCTCCTGTGGGGTCACTGCTCCTCTCCTCTGGGTCTTGGTGTGGGCAAGATTTCATTTGTGCCCTTCAAGACTGGAGTCTGTTTCCCCCAGTCCTGTGGGAGTCCTATAATCAAATGCTGCTGGCCTTCAAGGGCAGATTCCCTGGGGATTCCCAGTCCCTTTGTCGGATCCCCAGGCTGAGAAGCCTGACTTGGGGTTCAGAACCTTCACAGCAGTGCGAGAACTTCTTTGGTGTTACTGTTCTCCAGTCTGTGGGTCACCCACCTGGTGGGTGTAGGATTTGATGTTTTCGTGATTGAGCCCTTCCTGCCGTCTTGCTGAGGCTTGTTTGTCGGGTATCTTACTTTGGTGAGTTCCAGTTCCTCCTGTTGGTGGTTGTTCGACACCTAGTTGCAATTTTGGTGCTCTTGCAGGAGGAGATGAGCGCAGTCCTTCTCCACTATCTTGAACTATAAGCTTTCTAACCCGCGGCTCCAGGTTTTCCAAAATTCCTTATTCACGTAAGCTGTTCGTTCCTGTCATCCCATGGATGATGTGTCTTTCCGGGGAAAGTGGTTGGTGATAACTGTTAGTGTCACGAACTGGTTTTGGCTCGAGGGCATAAAACTATGATACTGCAAAAGATTTTTTAAAAATATTCTTTATTCCTTTCTTTTTCTGCCTTCCCACAATGAACATGTATTACGTTGATAACTGATAAATAAACAAAAGTGTCTTTTTTCTGCTGCAACACCTGGCATGTGGGATCTCTAACCAGGGATCGAATTTCAACTGAAATCAGGGGACTGGTTTCAGAAGGAAGCTGGGAGGTGAGGGCCCTGCTTCCTCTTGGCCTCTGTCTTTTGCCTTTGGCATCGGGCCACAGAGACCCCAGGTGAGCTCAGCCTGCGCTTTTCAAACCGTAACTGCTTGTGACGTTTTTGCATGATGGAGCAGGAACAGTTTCTTGAGAAAACACTTTTCTCTTCAGGAGGCCGTTCTTCATCTGTGTCCCGCTACAGGCCCTGACACCGGTTCCCCAGGCCACTCTTGAGGGGACAGAGGTCGTGCAAATTGGTCATTGCCTCTACTGTCACCAATGGATAGCAGGTTGCCATCAGTTAGTCCCTTAGCCCATTTAAAAATTAGCATTGGTGGGACTTGCCTGGTGGTCCAGTGGTTAAGAATCCACATTTCCACTGTAGGGACATGGGTTCGATCCCTGGTTAGAGATCCCACATGCCAGGTGTTGGAGAAGAAAAAAGACACTGTTTGTTTGTTTGTTTTTATCAGTTATCAACGTAGTACATGTTCATGTGGGAAGGCTGACAAAGGAATAAAGAATGTTTTTTTAAAATCCTTTTGCAGTTATCAAGGTATAGTTTTATGCCCCCAGCCAAAACCAGGAGCATGTTTGCAGTCAAAGTTGAGTTTGTTTCCTTGATACTTTGAGGGAGAAGTGTGGTGGCTCAAGAGATTCTGGCTGGCGGTGGGTGATTTTGGGGAGAAATCAGGGAAGTGGGGCTTCACTTTGTGTAGAACGCTGTCAGGAAATAGGGCTAATTCTGTGACTGGGTCTCCGTAATTCCTCCCTTCAAGGTGGGAAGGATGGAATGGGGCTCGGGCTCTAATTGGGAAAGAAGCAGCCGTGGCTCCTACTGGTCATTTTTTGGGGACAGTGTTTTTGTCCATGTTCAGACATAATCACGGAGCGGCCTTGCTTGGATCTTGATCCGTCCGCCACCAAGTGGCCTTGTCTGGTGGTGATGGGCTGCAGGCAGCCCAGAGCCTCAGCGTGCAGGCCAGGTAGCTGCTGGCCATCAGGGGCTGCCTTCTCAGCACCGATCTCCAGGTTCAGTAAAGACTCGGCCACTCTCGGACACTTCTCCAGCTGTAGAATTTTACCTATCCAAGAAAGTTTTCTACTGCAAGTTTGGGATTAGCTAATGTAAACTATTATATCAGTTCAGTTCAGTCGTTCAGTTGTGTCCGACTCTTTGCGACCCCGTGGACTGCAGCATGCCAGGCTTCCCTGACCATCACCAACTCCCGGAGTTTGCTCAAACTCATGTCCATTGAGTCAGTGATGCCATCCAACCATCTCATCCTGTCATCCTCTACTCCTTCTTTAGTTTTTCTCAGCATCAGGGTCTTTTCCAATGAGTCAGCTCTTCCCAACAGGTGGCCAAAGTATTGGAGTTTCAGCATCAGTCCTTCCAATGAATGTTCAGGACTGATTTCCTTTAGGATGGACTGGTTTGATCTCCTTGCAGTCCAAGGGACTCTCAAGAGTCTTTTCCAGCACCACAGTTCAAAAGCATCAGTTCTTCGGCGCTCAGCTTTCTTTATGGTCCAACTTTCACATTCGTATGTGATTACTGGAAAAACCATGGCTTGGACTCTGTAGACCTTTGTCAGCAAAGTAATGTCTCTGCTTTTTAATATGCTGTCTAGGTTTGTCATAGCTTTTGTTTCCAAGGAGCAAGTATCTCATAATTTCATGGCTGCAGTCACCATCTGCAGTGATTTTGGAGCCCAAAAAATAAAGTCTGTCACGGTTTCCATTGCTTCCCCATCTGCTTCCCCATTGCTTCATCTTTACCATGAACTGATGGGACTGGATGTCACTATCTTCGTTTTTTGAATGTTGAGTTTTAAGCCAGCTTTTTCGCCCTCTTTCACTTTCACCAAGAGGCTGTTTAGTTCTCTTCATTTTCTTCCGTAAGGGTGATGTCATCTGCATATCTGAGGTCATTGAGATTTCTTCCGGCAATCTTGAATCCATCCTGCGCTTCATCCAGCCCAGCATTTCGCATGATGTACTCTGCATATAAGTTAAATAAGCAGGGTGACAGTATACAGCCTTGAGATACTCCTTTCCTGATTTGGAACCAGTCTGTTGTTTGGTGTCTGGTTCTAACTGTAGCTTCTTGACCTGCATACAGATTTCTCAGGAGGCAGGTAAAGTGTTCTGGTATTCCCATCTCTTCAAGAATTTTCCCCAGTTTGTTGTGATCCACACAGTCACAGTTTTTAGTGTAATCAGTGAAGCGGAAGTAGATGTTTTTCTGAACTTCTCCTGCCAGCAGATGTTGGCAATTTGATCTCTGGTTCCTCTGCCTTTTCTAAATACAGCTTGAACATCTGGAAGTTCTCGGTTCACATACTGTTGAAGCCTGGCTTGGAGAATTTTGAGCATTACTTTGCTAGCGTGAAATGAGTGCAATTGTGCGGTAGTTTGAACATTCTTTGGCATTGCCTTTCTTTGGGATTGGAATGAAAACTGGCCTTTTCCAGTCCCGTGGCCCCTGCTGACTTCTCCAAATTTGCTGGCATATTGAATGCAGCACTTTCACAATATCTTCTTTTAGGATTTGAAATAGCTCAGCTGGCATTCCATCACCTCCATGAGCTCTGTTTGTAGTGATGCTTCATAAGGCCCACTTGACTATTAAATAGAGGCTAGATAAGCAACATGGTCTAACTGTAGCGCACAGGGAACCGCAATGTAAAGAATATTAAAAATGTGTGTATATGTATAACCGAGTCAGTGCTGTGCCGTAGAGATTGGCACAACGTTGTAAATCAACTGTAGTTCAATACAAATGAAATTATATTTTATAAACAGTTGGGCATACACGTGCGCCAGGTTCCAGTCTCCCGTCGTCCGACTGCTTCAATCAGAAGCGGTATCCGCTTGAGATGCACACGGTATCCACTTGAGATGCACACGGTCGCCAGCAGGGCTCTTGGAGGGACTCGGTGGATGTTGCCGTGTGGGGCGACGTTAGTGCAGGAAGCCTCTAATTTTGCAGTAACTGGCTTCACCGCATCTTTATGTCTTTCATTGAGTCCTGGGAAACACTTTTTCCCTGGAGGGGAATGGTAGTTGAGATCACACTCAATTTCTTCCAAGCGTTGCGTGGTGAGTGGCAACAAGAGGACAGAGTAGCGCTCTTAGCCGCTTTAGGGTGCACCCACGGTGTCCCTTTAGTCATATCAGCAGTAGGCACAAAGGAACTCCTTGTAATGCAGGACTCGGTGGTAAACTCAGATCTGCAGGACCAACAGGTGAAGCTGGTGTGTGAGCCCAGCTGTCTGCATGGAGTTTGGGGCCAGTTGGGGGTTGCAAGCTTGCCCACGGGGCAGCCAGCACCCCGGCTCACACCACGCGTTCCCCTGCTGGCCTGGTTGGTCTCTGATTTTCGTTGTTGTTATGCTGGGTCTTTATTGCTCTGCGGGCTCTTCTCGCGTTGTGGCAAGCAGGGCCTGCTCTCTGGTTGCGGTGTGCAGCCTTCTCGCTGCGGGGGCTTCTCTCTGCAGAGCACAGGCTCTAGGCTTGCAGGCTCAGCCATTGCTGCTCCCAGGCTTAGATGCTCCATGGCATGTGGGATCCTCCTGGCTCAAGGATCAAACCTGCATCTCCTGCATTGGCAGGCAGGTTCTTTACCCCGGAGCCACCAAGGAAGGCCTAGCCTCTGATTTTAAGAGAAGCCAGAAATCCAGGTTTTCCTCTGAACTCTTCCTGAGCTGTGGAGACTGGGAGTGAACTTTGATCTCAGTGCAGAACACACTCGGACTAAGTAGGACTCATCGGAGGCCAGCCGCAGCCCACTGGTTGAGGAAAGGAAATCAGGTCTGGTGCCCTGACCCTGCTGACCCTGCGTCTTGTCCCCGGGCAGGAAGAGATGTCAGGAGAAAGTGTGGTGAGCTCAGCGGTGCCAGCGGCTGCGACCCGCACCACTTCCTTCAAGGGCACGAGCCCCAGCTCCAAGTACGTGAAGCTGAACGTGGGCGGAGCCCTGTACTACACCACCATGCAGACGCTGACTAAGCAGGACACCATGCTCAAGGCCATGTTCAGCGGGCGCATGGAGGTGCTCACCGACAGCGAAGGTAAGCCCAGCGTCCGGGCCGTGGCTGCGCTTTTTGTCAGGGCTTCCTTCCAGCTCAGAAGAGCAACACACAACCGGCTCAGGTCTCCTGTTGTGCTCGGTGTTACCAGACGTGGAGGGAGCCTTGAGTGTTAGTAATGGAGACCACATCTATTCGGGGTGTGGTCAAGGAGGGCTTCCCTGAGGAGGTGACACCTCAGCTGAGACCTGAAGATGACGGAGTTGGCGGAGTTGGCCCCTGGGGGCGTGAGTGGGGTCGTGGTCTCCACGTGGCTTGCGCTGTGCCTTTGAGAATGTCACTTCCCCGCCCCCAGGCCTCAGCTTTGTGCAGCGGACGCTGCACTGGCTCCCCCGGTCGGCTCCCTCCCCATTCTCTCCGTGATGATCCTGTGATCTCAGAGTGAGACTCGGGTGTGACCGAGGCAGGAGCGTCTGCTCGGGACCCTTGTCCTCACAGGCTGGGACCTGTCGAGGGCTCGCAGACCTGAACTGGGGTCGCAGCTCCCCGTTCTCGTGTCTGGTGGCCCCCCTCAAGTTGTTAATCTGTTGCCATCTCATTTCCCCAGCTGCTAGATGGGCACGATGACACCTCCTCCCTGGGGCTGTTGGTCCATAGGAAGTGTTGAGTATATGTGCATTCAGTGTGGGGTTTTTTTGTTTTCGTGGAAAGTCCTGTTAATACAAGATGAAGAATTGCTTACAGTGGTCCTACTTCCAACCCACTGGGAATGCTCAGAACCCTGAAAGAGCATCCTTCTCTGACCGGGTTTACGGGGGAAGGTGGCATGTGGTTGAAAGATGGCCCCATCTTTCGTTGCTTGGCCTGAGCTTGCTTGAGACCAGGCCACAGCCTGGCTTGACCTTACCTTCCCTGTTTCTGAGGCTGGCATCTGTGCTGACGCCCTGCGTCTCTGGGGATGGTAGTGCCTGGGAGAGGGGCGAGTTTTGACCCCGGGGGTGGCACTGGGGGCCCTGGGCCCGGTGTGCACATTGTGTTCTCAGATCCTAAGAGAGCGCACCCTTGGGCTGTCCGCCAGTGGGCGCATCTCCCTCTGTCCTGAAGAAGCCAGTCTGCGGGGCCCGAAGTCCCGCTTCCTCTGTCTCCCAGTGACCTTCGGTTTCTGGCCCAGCAGCAGCAGGCGAATGAGGCCAGAGCCCCAGAGCTGCCTCCACGCTGCACCCAGAAAACGCGGAGCTTCTTAGGAATGGGAGGGTCCCCTCTACTGGGCCACACCCAGCATCGCAGGAGTGTTTGTGGAAATGAAGACAATAGCGCCCCAGCTGCTGAAGGAAACAGACCTTATCTGAGAGCCCTGGATCGCTGTGGCCTTACTTCCGCCCTGCCCAGTGCTTGGCGGGGCTCAGGAAAAGCGCCCGAGTCACTGCAGAAGCAAAGTGGGAGCCTCGTCTCCCTGAAGGGCCCTCGCCTTTGGTGGCCTGGTGCCATGTCACAGAGGAGACGCAGTCCACGGGCTTTCCCGCCCCCAGCTGGGAGACTCCCAGGAGTGGAAGCAGCGGGCCTGCGTGCGCTTCTCAACAGCTGCCGAACTGTGTGCTTGCCTGGGGCTTCCTGGAAAGCCCAGCATCCCCAGGGAAGGAGTGTGGTCTTAGGCCAAACCACAGCTGTTTTCACTTCAGGGGAGCGCCAGCCCCCTTCAAGCCATTAGGAAAAGCTGACAGTATGGCCTTGTGGGGGCTTTGTTACATTTAAGTCTCACCCTAACCCTTTGAGGGGTGGCTGCTGCTGTTACTGATGAGTGAGAAATCCACTCCCTGGTGGCTCAGATGGTAAAGAATCTGTCTGCAGTGCGGGGAACCTGGGTTTGATCCCTGAGTCGGGAAGATCTCCTGGAGAAAGGCATGGCAACCCACTCCAGTGTTCTTGCCTGGAGAATCCCATGGACAGAGGGGCCTGGTGGGCACAGTCCATGGGGTTGCAAAAAGTCAGACACGACTGAGCAGCTAACACACACATCTCAGAGAGGTGAAAGGCTTTTTCAAAACTTACAGAGCTGGAAACGAGGAAGCTCCTAAAGGCAGAACTGGCTAGCTCTTACTCTCTGCTTTGTGTGGTTTGGTGTGGGCTCAGGCCGGGGCGCCCGAGTGCGGCAGCCTTGTGGCCCCAACCACTGGCTTAGAACTGAAGCCCTTTCAGGCCTGTGACGTCAGGCTGGGTGTCTGGTCCTCCAGCCGGCACTATGCTGGCAGAGCAATCCCGTTGGCCCCTGGGGAGACACTGCACAGCCCCACCCATGGCCTGAGCATGCCCTCAAATCTGCAAAACAGGGTAGACTTTCTGCATCTCACAGCTTCATCCTGGCCTTCAGGCGGGAAGGCTGTCGGGGACAGTGAAGTGTGCCACAAACAGGTGGGCGAAGCCAGCAGGACTGCTTGCTGGTTATGGAACAAGGGCCTTGAAGGTCCAAAACTGTGTACATTGTGTTGGTAGAAATCTCCACAGGATGCCTGAGAAGCTGGTGGCTTCTGGGGAGGGGACCCAGGGTGGGGTGGCGGCAGACTCTCTTGCACTCCACGCCCTTCTGCCTGTCTGAGTTGTATATCGTGTGGGTTGGGAAGATCCCCTGGAGGAGGGCATGGCAACCCATTCTAGTTTCCTTGCCTGGAGAATCCCATGGACAGAGGAGCCTGGAAGGCTGTGGTCCATAGGGTTGCACCAAGCTGGACACAGATGTGACTGAGCCCAGCCCAGAGTGTCAGTAGGGACGTCCTCGGTGGTCTGATGGTTAAAAGTCCGCCTTCCAGTGCTGGGGACGGGTTCAACTTCCTGATCAGGGAACTAAGATCCCACATGCCATGGGGCGGCTAAGCCCACGCCGCAGTAGGAGAAGCACACAGGCCACAACTAGGGAGAAAGCCTGTGTGCTGCAGTGAAGGCCCAGCGCAGCCAAAAAACCCCAAAGGGTCAGGAGTGCCGAGGCGGAGAAACCCTGCCCAGGAGATCCCAGTTCAGGAAGGAGGCCGCTTCCAAGAGTCTGAGTTTGTAATAGGGACTCAAGTACCTAGGCAAGTTTGGGACCATAAAGACCTACCTTAGTATGGCAAGGGAGAGGTCGGTGAAAGCTTCCTGGAGGAGGTGGGGGAGGGAAGGAGAGAGGAAGTATGTGGTCTGCTGCCCCCGACCCTAGGTGGGGCCTTCTCCCAGGTTCCCCGGAAGTCATGCAGACCACTTCCCCAGGGCTGGAACACGCCATCTCCAGTCACAAGGACCTGTATACAGGGCTCAGCGTCAGAGACCTGGTTTGAGTGCTGCCAATAGACCCGGCATTGTGCTCTGTGGCTCCGGCACATTCTCTCACCTTTATGCCAGCGCAGGGAGGCACCATTTTAGAACAGGAAACTGCCAGGCCGAGAGGTTCAGTGAAATGCCAGCCTCATCCAGCAGGCCAGCGCGGAGCTGGGTTTCCAGCGGAGGCCCGTGCTGGGTGAGCCTCTGGTCTGCACCCCTCACCCTTCTTTCAGCCCTGCCCAAGGGGCCGGGGGACTCTAGGTCATCCTGACGTGGCTTGGCCTCTCTTAGCTTGTCTACATGCTAGGGACCAGAGCTGACCATTTCAAAGGGATCAATTCCTGCTCTGAAAGCAGCAAAAATATTTTTGAAGTCAAAACGCTAATTGAAACCTCATGGAGAGTGCGCCTGGCTCTCCTTTTTTTTTTTCCCTTATTTGTCCAAAGTATGATTCCTTCGCCACAAGCATTTCCTGGCAGCATTCTTGAGCCGGAGCCCAGCGTCACAGTCCGGCTGTTGGTTTATGGAGACTCTAGAGTGTCACTCGGGTAATTGATTTCAGGGGCCCTCGCTCTTAGCGGCCGAGTCGTCCACTCAGTGAAGGCAGGGGAGGAGGTTTTCTTCCCATAGCAGCTGAGTGGAACTGGTTGCCATTTCTCCAAAGACCGAGGTTCTGCATGGTTCCTCAGTTCTGTACAATGAAAGGAGTTTCTCACTTGTTCTATGTGGCTTAGTGCGGCCTCCCCAACGAGGGGATGTCCCTGAACCTCTCTGAGCCTCTCTTTTTATCTATGGAAAATGTAGGAGAGTGAACATCTCTCATCAAGAACTAGTGGGAAGGTAATCCGGTCTTTCGATACCGTGTCAGCACATTGGAAGGGGGCTCTTGATTCACAGTAATACAGAGGTCGCAAGCTAGTGGCCTGTGGCCCCTGTTTTGGCTGCCCTGTGGTGGGTTAATGACAGGTTTACAACTAGCTTTGTTGTTCAGTCACTAAGTCATGTCTGAACTCTTTGAGACCCCAGGGACTGCAACACACCAGGTTCCTTATCTTTCAGGATTTCCCAGAGTTTGCTCTAATTCACGTCCATCGAGTCACTGATGTCATCTAACCATCTCATCCTCTGCTGCCCGGGGCCTTCTGCTCTTGCCCTCAGTCTTTCCCAGCATCAGGATCTTTCCAGTGAATCAGCTCTTCAGTTTACTGAAGAATCAGGAGATTTCACAGGGAAATCTACATTTTTGGCTTCTCCTGGAGTATCAGGGCTCTTAGCCCTGGGCTTTATCCCCACCTGGCCACTTTTGGCTGGAGTGGGAGGAGCTCCCTTTGGGGGTGGGGCCTGTGCTCTGATTGGCCCTGCACACACACACTCAGTGGTCCTGTTTGCTCAAGGATCTGAGCTGCGGGACAGACACTGAGCCTGTACTGTGTTGTCTCCACTGGAGAAAGGAGCGGTAGCATCAGTGGGCACCATGAAGATGACAGGACTCGCCATCCCGTGAAGACCTCATCCTTCCTCGGATCCAGGGCCCCACCTTTGCTTTGCATTTGCTGCGACTGGGGATAAACTTCGCACTGTGCTCAGGAAACCAGAGCCTGTGACCAAGCTGTAACCGAAGGCCTGGGAGCCGTGGACTGAGGAGTCGCTGCTGGGGAAGCGTGGAAATGGCCTTGTCAGCGTTGCTGGTGATGGTGATAGGCGCCACCCAGCTCGTGCGCTAGAGCGCCCGCGCACCCGTGGTGGTGCTGGTTTTGGGGCAGGTGGGCCGACTTGCCACTCCGGATGTGAAAAGGTGCCTTGGCTGCTCTTGGCCTTTGTTGACCTCTGCTGATCCAGGGCCTGGGTCTGAGGAGGACTTGGGGAGGACATATTGGTCTTAGGAGTGGAAACCTGGCGCTTTTCCCAGGCTGAGAGCAAGCAGAGGCAGTGTGTGACTGATTGCTGTGTAAACCTCCTAACTGCCCTGGGTGCTGGCATTTTCTCCCCTGCAGCATGCAGCAGGAGACGGGGGGGCCCCCCTTCCTGGGGTGATGCTGCAGGTTGGGAAGGCCCGGACCCCTCTATCTGTCTGGCTTCACATTTTCTCTTGAGACGTGCTTGGTCTTCTTTCCCTTTCTGGTACCTCCTCCTCTGCTTCCCAGGCTCTAGTCCGCTTTCCCCCTCCCAATAGCATGTACATTTCAGCCGAGGAATCCTGAGAAGCATGGCTTTCTAGTGGAGGAGAAGCGGGCACCGCAGGCCAGTGCGGGATTGGAGATTGGAGAGGATGCTGATAAGCGGGAGGGCTTGCCTTGTCCTGCCCCCACCCCCAAGGCACAGTTTTGCACCATGCCTGCTTCTGGTCAGCAGCTGGGAGCCGTTTGCATTTCCCGTAAATGCCAGCGCTGTCTCCCCAGGTCAGGCTTAACCACTCGAGGGCAGGGTCTGTCTGGTCACCACCGTATCTCAGGTCCCTAAATGCCTTGTGTGGGGTCACGGGTGGAATTTCTTCTGGTGGTGCTGGTGAGTGCCTGGGGTCACCTTTGGAAGCCAGATGTCACAGCCTGTGGGCAGCGAGCCTTCTGCTTCCTTAGAAATGTCTCTGCTGTGTAGGAGTCTGAAAAAAGTATTGTTGGAAAAGAAGAAGTGGATGTTTTCACCCCAGAAGCCTTTCTACCGTCCATGGGTTGTGGTCATTGGGACCCTATTTTCATCCAGATGTGGGGCATTAGGCCCTCTTGGGATGCACTTGACAAAGGGATTTTTGAGGCAACTTAGAAACGCGCTTTTAGGACACAGGGGCCCTGCACCTGGAAGAGCCCAAGACCAGTGAGTCCGGATGCGGTGTCTTCAGCCAGCGGGGCCGGGAGGCCGTGGCGGTGCTGCCAGGCAGGGCCTCCGTCAGCCCATTGCTGGGAGGCGGGCGGGTGAGGCCGCTGCCTCCTCCATGGTCCTGCAGTCCCCGGGAGGCGGACGAAACCAAGAGCCACCCCATTCCCATCAGGGCCTTCCAGGAAAGGCATGCCCAGGTGACGAACCCCTCCTTCCCGCCTCCTCCCACCGCAGGCTGGATCCTCATTGACCGGTGTGGCAAGCACTTCGGTACGATACTCAACTACCTTCGCGACGGGGCGGTCCCCTTGCCCGAGAGCCGTCGGGAGATCGAGGAGCTGCTGGCCGAAGCCAAGTACTACCTGGTCCAGGGCCTGGTGGAAGAGTGCCAGGCCGCCCTGCAAGTAGGTGTCCCCCCTGCCCCGGGGCCACCTGCCTCCGGTTCCCCTCTCTATGGAGGAGGGCAGTTCCTCCCTCACCGAGCTGCTGTGCGAGTTAATGAGTTGACCTCGGGGCTGCTCCCCTCTGGCCAGCTTGACCCCTGAGAGGGGATGCCCAGGCCACCTGACTGCTCTCCACCATATTTCTGCCCCCGTGGTTTCAGGTCCTCTCCTGTGTCCGTTGCAGCCCTTCAGTACTCAGCTATGGGGTATACAACTTGATCTGTTTTCTGGACCCTTCTGGGGATTTACCCATGAGTCATTGTGGAGAGTCCACCATAATCTCTGCAGACAGATACCCCCTACTCCTCAGCTGGACTTGGGGCAAGACCACTGGGAGCAAGTATAGGGAGAGTAAAATCGTGCAAAAATAGAGTGCCTCTTGATGGGGCCAGCAGCTGTGAAGACGTGGCAGGGAATCAGAAGAGTCCCTGTAGGCTGTCAGAGGCATCGGATCTGTATTTGTGAGGCTCACGTTTGCGCCTCTCCCAGCCGCCTGTCCGTGTGGCTCCCCGTGGAGGCAGCCCCCGTCATGCCTGTCTGCCCGAGGAACTGTTAGCTTGCACATACCGCCTCTCCTGAGAGTCTGTGAACTCACTGTACATCTAATGGAACGTTGAAGTATTTACTTTGTTCTTTTCATTTCATGTTTGTGTTTATTGAAGTAACGTAGGTAAAGCCTTTACAAAGGCAAGTTAGTACTGTAGGCAAGGTTGATGTCTAAAGCACTACCGTATGCCCTCTACCCGCTCCCACCCCTGAAGCAGCCTCTTCTGATTCTTACAACAGTTGTGTTTTCTCGTATTTCTTACATTGCTATTTATTGATTTTCCGTTTTCAGCATTATCCACTGACATTTCTATAGAAAGTGGAAAGTTAGCTCACGCACCACCCCAAACCACTACCAAACTTGCATGCGTGTATTCCTTCTCTCAATATCGTTTCTCATCTGATTAAACCGGTACTCAGAGCTCACAGTGAGTCATATGAATATTGTTAACAGTTGAGCCGTATACAGTGATTATCTCCTTTCTCTTGTAACTTTCCAGTTTGCCAGAATTAGTCGTTGCTTCATTGTTTTTTGTTGGCTTGGTTTTCTAAGCACACAATCCGAATGTAGCCCCAAGTTCTCAGAAACCACAGTCTCCTTTTGGTCTGCTCAGACACATCAAGAAGGCAATGGCAACCCACTCCAGTACTCTTGCCTGGAAAATCCCATGGACGGAGAAGCCTGGTAGGCTGCAGTCCATGGGGTTGCGAAGAGTCGGACACGACTGAGCAACTTCACTTTCACTTTTCACTTTCATGCACTGGAGAAGGCAATGGCAACCCGCTCCAGTGTTCTTGCCTGGAGATTCCCAGGGACGGTGGAGCCTGGTGGGCTGTCGTGTGTGGGGTCGCACAGAGTCGGACACGACTGAAGCGACTTAGCAGCAGCAGACACATCAGGGAATCTGTTTCACCTTCGTCCTAGAGACACGCCCTCTGGTTCCTTTTTGTGGTTTCTGTTAGTCTGAGATTAAACCTCAGGGGACTGGCCTCCTAGTTTCTGTCACTTTTATTGTTCTGTTTTCTCAGACAGTTGTATCCTTTCAAGGCTTCTGTTGCGTTTTTCATTTCTGCTCTCGTATTTCTGACTCCCAAGAGCCTTTTCTTGTTCTCCACGTGCTCTTAATGTGGCATGCCGGCCTTGTTTCATAGGATGTGATACTAGCTCTTGTCGTTCCCATCTTACTATTGGAAGCTTCCTTTCTGCTGCCTTCATCGTGTGGCTCCTCCTCTTACTTTTTCTCTTTGTCTTGGTTTCAGTCTCATATTTCAGAGGCTTTCTGAATCTAATCTGATGATCCTTGGTCTGTTAAAATTTAAGCTCTGAAAAAAACTAGGTATTGGTCTTTGATGTTCCATGGACTTCAGTGGTGAGTGATAAGGCTGACTTCTTCAGTGGGAACTCTCAATGTCAGAATCTATAAACGCTTCTTCTGGACAGGTGGTTCTCGTAGAGGAGTCCTCCCCTCTCCAGCCTGGTTGGTATGAGCCTGACCGGCTGCCTTTTGGGATCTGAGCAGAATGGGTAGGGCTCACCATTGAGTGCGTAGATCATTCACTGAATCCCCCCTTTTCAGAAGAACAAGTCAGCCTTGTCCTCTCCTGTACAAACTTCTCCAGGAAAGTGGACTTTTCTCCTGCCAGGCTGGGGTAGGGCATCCATCTGGGGTCTCACCAGCGCCTCTGCCAACAAGCAGGCAGTCCCAAACTTTGGCTCTCAGCCCACCAGCCTTCAGAGCTGTTCTGGGAAAATCTCCCAGGCTCTTTCCCATCAGCTGGCTGAAGTTTCAGCTTTCTCCTTCTGCCTGGTTGTCACTCATCTGAGATCTGCTTTCCAGCCTCGAATTCGTGACATCTCTTGCCGCTGACCGTACTTCTCCTATTCCTTTTCTCCTTATGGGCTTATACCTCTTTATTTCTCTGCAGTCATTGCAGTGGAGTTTGTAGGAGTTTTGAGATGATCACATTTCATCTGCCTTGTGTAGGGTTTATTTTCGAGTGGCTTCCTGGGCTATGAGAGGACTTCCCTGGTGGCACAGACGCTAAAGCGTCTGCCTACAATTCGGGAGACCCAGGTTTGATCCCTGGGTCAGGAAGATCCCCTGGAGAAGAAAATGGCAACCCACTCCAGTACTGTTGCCTGAAAAATCCCATGGACAGAGGATCCTGGTAGGCTATAGTCCATGGGGTCGCAAAGAGTTGGACACGACTGAGCAGCTTCACTTTCTTTTCACTTTCACTGGGCTATGAAAGTGTCATCATTGTTAATATTTACGGAATACCCTGGCATGTAAAACTCCTGGCCAAAGAGCAGGTTCATTGGAGAACTCCACTCTAGATCATCGCCCAGCTTATAAGGTCGTCCTCCTCTCTTCGCAGCCATGGCTGCCCCATCTCCTCTCACCAGAACCTGTCTTTGCCTGGCAGGCCAGCTTAAACAATCCAATGCTGGGCAGGCCTCCCAGGCTGAAAGTATGTTTTGTTCCAGCAGAACAAAGATACTTACGAGCCATTCTGCAAAGTTCCCGTCATCACGTCATCCAAGGAAGAACAGAAACTTATAGCGACGTCAAATAAGGTATGTTGGAGGCACCCTTGTGGCATTTCTTTTGCTACTGAAAGTGGTGGGGATTCTTCTGAAAAAGTTTTGAAATGTGTGTAAAATTGCTTGCACAAGGTCTGAGATAGGGTCAAGAATGGGAGCCTGCGACTCACCTTGTGTTGGCCCTGGTATTGAGGTCATGCCATCTCCCTCTTGGCCCCTCCCCACCCCGCAGGGTATGCTTACCTGCCCCTTGAGGCTGGTGGCAGGGCCCCAGCTCTGAGGGAAGCCAGTGGTTCTCTGCACCTGCGCTCCCAAGTAACTCTCTTCTTTCTGTTTTTTTCCCCTAAAACAACCCACAGCCAGCCGTGAAGTTGCTCTACAACAGAAGTAACAACAAATACTCGTATACCAGGTGAGGTGTTGGCCGGAGAGGACCTCTGTGCTCGTGCCTGTCAGGCCCGGCTCCCTACCCCCACACTCCCTTCAGCTGGAAACACACGCTCCCTTTCTGCACCTCCAGAGTGCCCTGCTGGATAGACAGTTATGGAATCTAATTCCCACGTACTGTCAAATTCACCCTTTTAAAAATACACAGCTCAGTGTTGCTTACTGTATTCAGAGTTGCGCACCCATCGCCACTTACCTCATTGTCGGGCGTTATCATCATCCCAGAAGGAAACCTGGGCCCGTCATCAGTCACTCCCCGCATCGCTCTACCCTCCTACCCCCCAGCCCGGGCAACCACTGCTGTGCTTTCTGTTTCTATCAATCACTCCCGGCATCGCTCTGCCCTCCTACCCCCCAGCCCTGGGCAGCCACTGCTGTGCTTTCTATCAGTCACTCCCGGCATCGCTCCACCCTCCTACCCCCCAGCCCGGGCAGCCACTGCTGTGCTTTCTGTTTCTGTGGCTCTGCCTGCACTGGACACTCCGTGCAGATAGAATCGTGCAGTGTGCTGCTTTTTGTGTCTGGCTTCTTTGACTCAGCATGATGTTTTCAGGGTTCATCCATGTTGTAGCGTGGATCCGGACTTCATTCCTCTTTATGGCTGAATAATATTCTGCCATCCAGACAGACCATGTTGTTTATCCATCCACCAGTTATGTTGAGCAGTCAGGGTTTCCACCTTTTGGCTGTTAGGAATAATGCTGCTGTGGACGTGTGTGTATACACACACATTTCCATTTCTCCTGGGTAGATACCTAGGAGTGGAATTGCTGGGTCACACAGAACTCCAGGTTTAATCATGTGAGGACCTGCCAGACTGTTCTCCACAGTGACTGCTACACGATTTTATGTTCCCACTAGCAATATATATGGGTGTCTAGAGTGCCATTGGCCTCTTGGGAACATGTGGCTCCAAATCAAGAATTAAAAGATGTAGCGTTGTTGAAGTCAGTCAG
This sequence comes from Cephalophus harveyi, assembly GCA_006410635.1. NCBI lineage: Eukaryota > Metazoa > Chordata > Mammalia > Artiodactyla > Bovidae > Cephalophus > Cephalophus harveyi. The sequence continues at coordinate 388,912 of SJYT01059876.1, forward strand.
GACCAGTAAATGGACCCAGGAGAAGCAGTCTGTTAGGGCTGGTCGCTCAGCCTTTCACGGGGCTCCATGGAGCGTGCCTCTGTGTCCCCCACCTGCCGCCTGTGCCCGCAGGGCCCTGTATTTTCAGCATTTCATCCCTGGTTTTGGCACAGCAGGACAGCCACTCGAGCACAGCCTTGGGGGGCCAGAGCTGTCTTTCTGAGACTCCGCTCTGTCGTTTGTTAGTTTTTGACCTCGGGCAGTTCCCTGATTTCTCTAACCCTTGCTTTCCTTTGAGCGGCAGGGACTATACTGCTGCCTTCTTGGGCTTCTGGTGAGATGGGTAAGAGTTGGTGGGGATAAGGGGCCTGCATGTGGAAACACGGCCCCATCGGTGGTGGCCCTTAACGCATGCTGGTGATCAGTTGCCTTATCACCTGCTCTTTTGCAGCAATTCTGACGACAATATGTTGAAAAACATCGAGTTGTTTGATAAGCTGTCTCTGCGCTTTAACGGAAGGGTCCTGTTCATAAAGGACGTCATTGGGGACGAGATCTGCTGCTGGTCCTTCTACGGCCAGGGCCGCAAAATCGCCGAGGTCTGCTGCACCTCCATCGTCTACGCCACTGAGAAGAAGCAGACAAAGGTAAGGGCCTGCAGAGGACGGTGCCAAGTGGCTGGGCTGAAATCCATATTCGTCCAACTTCCCTTTCCCTTGAGCCAAGTCCGCTTCAAGAGGCAAAGGCTCTAAAGATGTTTTCTGGACCCACGACTCCTCACCGGTACTCATTATCTCTGGGGCCCTGGAAAGGTCGCAACGTCGGCTTGGAAAAAACAGCACGGCATTTCGTTTCTGACGCCCAGCAAGGAGAGGCAGTCGCACTGCTGCTGGGGTCCTTTTCTGTGACTGGGATTCACACAGATCTTGTCCCCACGTGTACCCTGCCGCCCGTGTTTTCTCCTCTGCCGTCGGGGATCTGACCCCACCTTGCCGTCCTCCACGCAACATGGTTTCCTACCAGCCTGGCCGCATCCGTCTCGCTCGCTCATCAGGAGCAGTGCTCCCTCCAAGGGCTTGACCTTGGGCGTCTGGCTGTGACCTGCTCCTTCCTTGTCGTCTGTCCTCCTCCCCACTGACCTGGGCAGCCCTCACGGGGCTCACTCGGCGCTCCTCCTGAACCCCGGGGGCTTCCTTCCCAGGGTGCGATTCCCTGACTGATCTGGACTCTGTGGACCCATTTTTATGTCATCCTCTGCAAGCCCGTAGGCCTGACCTTTCCCTTGGCCTCTGTCCCCGTGTTGTTCTGCAGAGCTCCATCATGCTGCGGTGTGGTTAATCAGGTCCCCTGTTCACTGAAATTCACTCCCTTTACGTCTCTGCTTGCCTCCCTTCCTTGGGCTATGTGCCCGTTCTCTTTTCTTCCCCCTTCCTTTTCTTTTTTTTGAATAGTTGATTATACACTGTAGTATTAAATTATTCCTGTGTAGCACTTTTTCGTGTTCTTTTCCGTTATAGTTTATCACAGGATACTGAATAAAGTTCCCTACGCGTTACAGTAGAACCTTGTTGTTTATCCATTCTATATATAATAGCTATATATATAATAACTATATATATAATAGTTTGCTTATCTCAAACTCCTAATCCACCTACCCATCTCCCACATGGCAACCACCAGTCTGTGCTTCAAGTCTGTGATTCTGTTTCTGTTTCATGGATAGGTTCCCTTCTGTCATATTTTAGATTCTACATATAAGTGATATCAGGCTTCCCTGGTAGCTTAGCTACCAGGTAAAGAATTACAATGCAGGAGACCTTGGTTGGATTCCTGGGTTGGGAAGCTCCCTGGAGAAGGGATAGGCTATCCACTCCAGTTTTCTTGGACTTCCCTGGTAGCTCAGATGGTAAAGAATCCACCTGCAATGTGGAAGACCTGGGTTCAATCCCTGCTTTGGGAAGATCCACTGGAGGGAGGAGGGCATGGTAACCCATCAGTATTCTTACCTGGAGAATCACCATGGACAGAGGTGCCTGGTGGGCTACAGTCTATGGAGTCTCAAAGAGTCAGACACGACTGAGTGACTAAGCACAGCACAGCATAAGTGATATCACACTGTATTTGTTTTGCTCTTTCTGACTTTGCATAATATAATCTCTAATTGCCTCTTGTTCAGTTGCTAAGTTGGGTCCGACTCTTTGAACCCCATGAACTGCAGCACGCCAGGGTTCCCTGTCTTTCACTGTCTCCTGGAGTTTGCTTAAACTCCTGTCCGTTGAGTCAGTGATGCCATCCAGCCATGTCGTCCTCTGTCTCCCGCTTCTCCTCCTGCACTCAGTCTTGCCCAGCATCAAAGTCTTCTTCAGTGAGTCAGTTCTTTGTGTCACGTGGCCAAAGTATTAGAGCTTCTGCTTCGGCATCAGTCCTTCCAATGAATATTCAGGGTTGATTTTCTTTAGGATTGACTGATTTGATCTTGCTGTCCAAGGGACTCTCAAGAATCTTCTCCAGCACCACAGTTCGAAAGCATCAATTCTTTGGCACTCAGCCTTCTTTATGGTTCCACTCTCACATCTATACATGACTATTGGAAAAACCATAGCTTTGACTGTATGAACCTTTGTTGGCAAAGTGATGTCTCTGCTTTTTAATATGCTGTCTTGGTTTGTCATAGCATTTCTTCAAGGAGCAAGAGTCTTAATTTCATGGCTGAAGTCACCATCTGCAGTGATTTTGGAGCCCAAAAAGATAAAATCTGTCACTGTTTCCACTTTTTCTCCATCTATTTGCCATGAAGTAATGGAACCAGATGTCATGATCTTTGTTTTTTGAATGTTGAGTTTTAAGCCAGCTTTTTCACTCTCCTGTTTGACCTTCACCAAGAAGCTCTTTAGTTTCTCTTCACTTTCTGCCCTAAGAGAGGTATCATTTGCATATCTGAGGTTGGTGATATTTCTCTAAGCAATCTTGTCCAGCTTGTGCTTCATGCAGCCTGGCATTTCACGTGATATACTCTATAAGCTAAATAAGCAAGGTGACAGTGTACAGCTTTGACATACTCCTTTCCTAATTTTGAACCTGTCCATTGTTCTAACTCTTGTTTCTTGACCTGCATATAGGTTTCTCAGGAGACAAGTAAGGTGTTCTGGTATTCCCATCTCTTTAAGAATTTTTCAGTTTGTTGTGATCCGTATAATCAGCGAACAAGAAGTAGATTTTTTTTTTTTTTCCTAATTCCATTGCTTTTTCTAAGATCCAGCGGATGTTGGCAATTTGATCTCTGGTTCCTCTGCCTTTTCTAAATTTAGCTTGTACATTTGGAAATTCTCAGTTCACGTACTACTGAAGCCTAGCTTGAAGGGTTTTGAGCATTACCTACTAGCATGTGAGGTGAGTGCAATTATACAGTAGTTTGAACATTCTTTAGTATTGCCCTTCTTTGGGATTGGAATGAAAACGGACCTTTTCAAGTCCTTTGGCCTCTGCTGAACTTTACAAATCTGCTGGCCTATTGAGTGGAGCATGTTAACGGCATCATCTTTTAGAATTTGAAATAGGTCAGCTGGAATTCCATCACCTCTACTAGCTTTGTTCGTGGTAATGCTTCCTAAGGCCCACTTGACATCACACTCCAGAATGTCTGACTGGGTGAGTAACCATCGTGATTATCTGCATCATTAAGACCTTTTTTGATACAGTTGTTCTGTGTGTTCTTGCCACCTCTTCTTAATGTCTTCTGCTTCTGTTAGATCCTTACCATTTCTGTCCTTTATTGAGCCCATCTTTGCATGAAATGTTCCCTTAGTATCTCTAATTTTCTTGAAGAGATCTCTAGTCTTTTCCATTCTATTGTTTTCTTCTATTTCTTTGCATTCTTCACTAAATAAGACTTTCTTATCTCTCCTTGTTAGTCTCTGGAACTCTATATTCAGTTGGGTATGTCTTTACTCTTCTCCTTTGCCTTTTGCTTCTCTTCTCAGCTTTTGTAAGGCCTCTTTAGACAACCACTTTGCCTTCTTGCATTGTTTTTCTTGGGGATGGTTTTGATCACCACGTCCTGTTCAAAATTATGAACCTCCATCCATAGTGCTTCAGGCACTGTGTCTTAACAAATCTAATCCCTTGAATCTATTTGTTACCTCTAGTGTATAATGATAAGGGATTTGATTTAGGTCATATATGAATGGCCTAGTGGTTTTCCCTGCTTTCTTCAATTTAAGTCTGAATTTGGCAATAAGGAGCTCAAGATCTGAGCCACAGTCCTGTTTTTGCTGATTGTATAGAGCGTCTCCATCTTTGGCTGTAAAAGCTATAATATCAGTCTAAATTCAGTATTTACCATCTGGTGATGTCCATGTGTAGAGTCGTCTCTTGTGTTGTTGGAAGAGGGTGTTTGCTATGACCAGTGTGTTCTCTTAACAAAACCCTGTTAGCCTTTGTCCTGCATCATTTTGTACTCCCGAGGCCAAACTTGCCTGTTACTCCAGGTATCTTTTGACTTCCTACTTTTGCATTCTAGTCCCCTAAGATGAGAAGGACATCTTTTTTTGGTGTTAGTTCGAGAAGGTCTTGTAGGTCTTCATAGAACTGTTCAGTTTCTGCTTCTTTGGCATTAGCGGTTGGGGCATAGTCTTGGATTATGGTGATGTTGAATGGTTTGCCTTGGAAATGAACAGAGATCATTCTGTTGTTTTTGAGATTGCACTCAAGTACTGCAGCACATTGATGGACACCTGGCGGCCAGTGCAGGTTTACAGGCTCTACAAAGACCAGCGGTGAGACAGCCAGGTGGCCAGGCATGTTGTCTGACTGTGGAGCAGCTGAAGGACGTGTCCCTGCTAGTCGGGGCCTGACGAAATGTGGTCCACTGGGGAAGGAAATGGCAAACCACTTCAGTATGCTTGCCTCGAGAACTCCGTGAACACAGTGAAGAGGCATTTTTTGATAGCCTTTTTAAATTCCTTCAGTATTTTTAATCTGTTTTTGAAACAGGTGTCTATTAGACGGAAGGGGTCTGCTTCATTGTTTGTCTTTCAGGGGAGTACTTTTAGCCAGGACTGGTTCCTCCGTGCTTTCATCTTGCTTGCGTTTCTCCCGCTCTGTGAGTTTAGGAGGAGCGGTTCTCTCCTGTGGCCTTGGAGAGCTGATCGCGTGGGGTCATCCCCGTGTAGCCTGTGCGAGTTTGGTGGATTAGGTGCAGGGCTGTTTTTAGTACGGATGCTGGTCGCCTTTTCCCTGGCACGTGCTGGTGGTTCACCGCTTGACAGGTGGTGTGCAGATGCGGCGGCTGGTGCCCTGCCCTGGGGTTCTCAGTGGCAGCAGGTGGCTCGGGCACCGCTGCACCATGTGATGGGGGCGGAGGCATCTGGCAGCCACGCCTGGAGTTTGGGCGGGCAGCAGAGGGGACCCCCATGACCACTCCCGGGGTCGGGGAGGGAGCTTCTGGCCTGTGACCAATCCCTGGAGCCCATGCAGGCAGTGTCCTGCCCTCTGCGAGCATGCACACAGGGAAGAGGCTGCAATCTGGGTCCCGCCCCTCCCCACGTGCACCCTGCTAAGGTTGCTGGTCTCTAGGGAGGCCCATATTTCCACTGGGAACACGCCAGCCACGGTTGCACTGGATTCCAGCCCCCCGCCCTCTGTCCCTCCATGGCCATCCCCTACCCGCTCTCCGGTTCTGATCTCCGAAGCCCAGGTTCCAGCTCCTGGCCCAAGCCGTGCCCGGCCCGAGCCCACTGGCTGTCTGTGCCGCCTTCCACCCTCTGGCTGCCTTGCTCTCCTCCCAGGCTCGCCTGTCCCGGCAGATCTCCCGGCGTGGGGAGCTTCCCAGGGTGCAGGAGCGTTTTCTCCTTCACAGCTCCCTCCCAGGGGCACAGGTCCCATCCTGATTTGTTTCTTGCTTTTTTTTTCTTTTTTTTGTACCCAGTCTGTGGAGATTTGCTCGCCCTTTGAGCAGTATGGGCTCTTTTGCCAGCATTCAGTAGACATTCTGCGAGAATCACCGCACATGTCGGTTTTTAATATTTTTGATGTATTTGTGGGAGGAGGTGAGCGTTGCATCCTACTCCGCCATCTTGATTGCTCCCCTGTTTTGTTTTTTAACCATACCATACACTCTGTCATCTCCTTTTCAACCAAAGGGAAGTCTGATGACCAGGGACGCATGCAGTAGGTCCCTCCCTATCACCTTCACACAGGTCTGTGGGTCACCTGTTCAGGTGGTCATCCTCACTGAAGCCCGAGAAGCCCACAGCTCTGTGTGCTCCTGGAGCAGCCTCAAGGAGCAAAACCCAAATGAGAAAATCAGACCACCAAGTAAAAACCAGAAATTAAAAAAAAAAATTTTCACTTCTGAAAACATTTTATTCATTTATGTAGAACATATCCTAAAAGATACATATTGCTTTAAGGTAGCCGGGCAGGGAAGAGCACTGAGGTTCTTTTTTTCCCTCCAGAGATAGTGGGGGGCACCAGAATTGTTCACTTGGCGTGTCTCTGGTGGCTAGGACTGTAAAGGATCCGCCTGCAATACAGGAGACCCGGGTTCAATCCCTGCGTCTGGAAGATCCCCTGGACAGAAGGGGGATGGCAACCCACTCCAGTATTCTTATCTGCAAAATCCCGTGGACAGAGGAGCTCCAGTCCATGGAGTCACAAAGAGTCAGACACATGAGGACTAACACCTTCTCCAGCATTGGGAAGGCACGTGGTTCTTTTCTCCTGTGAGCTTGTCCTCAGGGCTGTGGATTCCACCAGTAACTGGACTCCCCGTTGTGTCCTGGTCTTAGCTGTAGCTCTTGGGTCCGCTTAGACACTCTGGCTGTGGTGTGTGGGCTCTGCAGTGCGTGGGTGCCATAGTGCCAGCTCTTGGGCCTAGGTGCTTTGTGGCATGTGGGATCTTAGTTCCCAGGCCAGGCATTGAACCTGAGTCCTCTGCATTGCAAGGCAATTTCTTAACTACTGGAATACCAGGAAAGTGCTCCTAGTTTGTTTGTTTTTTTTGTCTGTATGTGGGTTGAATCTGCCCTTGAATATTCAAAGTCTAGTTGTCATATTGATTAAACTTTAAAATAGTTACTTTACAGCGCGCTCCTGGAGGCCATGGGTGGGGCGGCCAGGCGCTCCCACCACCTGGGAATTTAAGGGGCAGGAAAGGTCCTGAGAGACCTCACGGTCGGATCCCAACTGTGTATAGATTCTTGGATGGGCTCTGGAGTGAGCCCGAGCTTTTGTTTGGGCAGCTGGTTTGTGGTGGAGCCAGGATGGCGGCTTCCTTCACTCTGCGTCCTGTCCTGTCAGGCTCCTGCCTCCAGGGGGGTGGTGTTGGGATGGCCACCCCTTCGAGGGACTGTTTCCTCCTCCTCCTTTGAGCCCGAATCTCCAGAAGCTGAGCTTTGGCACCAACACTTGGGTTCTGTTGCCCCAATTCACTGTACAGATGTCCCACTTGGGTTTCTGCATCATTGCCATCCTCCTTGGTGCAGCATCTCAGGTGCTTTGCCAATTCTCACTGATTTATTCTATTGCCTGATACAGGTGCCTGGGACCTGCCTCTTATTCCTGGCGCCTGACCCCGAAGGGCGGTGAACAGACACGGTGCTTTACTGAGCAGGGAGGGATTGTAATCGTCCGTTTCATGAGGGCCCCCTGCTGCTGGCCCCTGTTTGGACGGAACGCTGCCTTAAGGTGTGGAATGACAGGTGTGCAAGGGTGCAGCCCTGTCTGGGAGTGATGCCAGTGTCCAAGGAAAGGAAATGAGGGGCAGAGAGACGCATTGCACTGTGTCCATCTTGTCGCTTGTGAATCCAGCGCCGTGTGCAGGCATTGCCCATTGAAAACAAGAACCACCTGGGATGTGATCATGACCGTCCTACAGATTGTTGGGGGCCTGCTGGGGCCAGACGGCACTGCTCTCAAGTCCTCGGCGGCAGCAGAGGTGGGCGGTGGGGGAGCTGTGCGACGCTAACTTTCTGCCTTGCGTTTCGTGGGACCGCAGGTGGAGTTCCCTGAAGCCCGGATCTACGAGGAGACCCTGAACATTTTGCTGTACGAGGCCCAGGATGGCCGGGGACCTGACAACGCGCTCCTGGAGGCTACAGGTGGGGCGGCCGGGCGCTCCCACCACCTGGACGAGGACGAGGAGCGGGAGCGGGAGCGGATCGAGCGCGTGCGGCGGATCCACATCAAGCGCCCTGACGACCGTGCCC
>SJYT01059876.1:397361-437042 GCA_006410635.1 Cephalophus harveyi
GGGGGGGGGCCTTCCCTCCAGGGTTTAGTTTGCCAGCTGGGAACGGGGCCCTGTGGTCGGTGGTCACCAGCGGCGTCCCCACGTCTCCCCACCCTGCAGCCCAGAGCCCTGGCCCCACTCCTGTGCTCTGGGCCTGGCACTGGCTCCAGGGCTTTGTGAGCCGCCCATCCAGCCATGAGTGCCACTCCGAGCTTGTGGGTGGAGACCCACAGCTCCTGGCAGTGGGAGGTGTGCCCTGGAGGTTCGTGCCTCTCTGCTGCGGTTCCCAGCATGGCCCTGGCTGCCCAGCTCTGCCGACGGGCAGGCCTGTCGCCCCTTCAGCCAATCTGTGGTCTGGCTGCGGGCAGTGCCCCTGCCGCCCACCCCCTTGGGGCCCCACTCCATTCCAGGCCTGCCGTCTGGCCTGCTCACACAGACCGCTGCCCAGTGGGCTCCATTCCTTCCTCCCCAGCCTTCTGCCCTGTTAAGCGGGGCTTGCTGCCCCAAGCGGGTGCCCTCCCCTTTGCTTAGAAGAAAGGAAGCCTGGCCCCAGACTCTGCCTGGCGTCCAGGCAGGACCAGTGCTCACTGCAGTGGCCTCAGGATGGCCGTTACCCGGAGGTGCCCTCCGGGTCTCTGCCTCGGAGTCTTCCACAGTGTGACGTGGCCATCAGCGAGCAGACCCAGAGGTGGTGCAGGTTTCTGGGGTCCGGTCGGTGTCTGTGTTCATGTTTGTTTAAGGGATGTGCGTGACTGGATGAGGATGTGTGCCTGGGGGGCCCGGGGGGCCCGCGCTGGAGCCCTGCTGCCCGCACGGCGCTCGTGGAGGGGCGGACGTTCTCGGTGACCTACCTCCCCGCCTCTCCGTGCCTGTGCCGGCCCAGAGCAAGTTGTGACGAATGTGGCTGGCTGAGACTAGACTGGTAGAGTAGTTCCAGGAAGGTGAAGGTGTGTGTATGGTCTGGATGGGTTTTGTTGGCTCTTCAAGTGACTGTTTTATACCAAAGGTATTAATACGGGCAGCCTTTGACAGTGTATTCCCCCAAAAATGAGTTTATATTTTGAAATGGTTTTTACTGCTTAGACTTTGTACATCCGGCCCTACTTGGGACAGTTGTATACCTTTATTTTGTATCCAGCAGCAAAGCCTACAGTAAAACTTGCAAACAATCATGATCGAACCTAAAAATCACATACAGGGGTAGATGCTTTTTAAACTGTTTCGCGGGCAACTTTCGTATATAGGCCACCTGGATTTTATTAAGTGATGAGGACGGGAGGGAGGGGGCTTAATTAAATATGGTTTGTAAATATTTTCTACTGTGGAAGTTTTAAACACCAACCCTGCTATTGGGGTTGTCCTTTTCTAGAACGGTAAAGTGAATGTCAGTTCTGATGTTTTCTGTAGGAATGGAAAAGCCATCATGTAAGTTCTCTTTTGTTTTTAAATGTTTATGTGAAGAGTGAGTTTGTGGATCAGTCTGAGCTGTCGGGGCTTCTACACCTTATGACTTAATGTTTCTGGCCGTCTCTATTTTCACTTCTCCAACTTTGCCCCTTGGAGTCTGGAGTCTTTGCTTCCCTGGGATATGAACAAGTTCATGAAAGCATTCCATAGTGAGTGGTACTGTTAGCCGCCTATAGCCGTGAGCTGATGATGACGAAGCGTTGGCTGGTCCAGGGCTCTGTTACCAGACATATTCTTCAAGGAGCTGATCTCTTATGTGAGCACGAAGGGTCAGCACCGTCAGTACCTGTATTTAAGAACCATCCAAGCAAATCACCGGCCCTGAGATTTGTTAAAGAGTGTAGTTTTTATTACACTGTAATACTTACAGTGGGAAAAACCAGTACGGCTTTGGGTCCCTTATTTGGTTCCAAATAAGTCATTGATTGCGGTGACTGGGGGGCCTCTGCCCATGACACTTCCTGGCCAGGCCTCACAGTCGCCCCCTGCAGTGGTTTAGCGGGGTGGTCGCCGTGCAGGTACCCCAGCCCTCCGTCTGGAATGTGTGCTCCCTACTACCCAGAGTCACCGTAACACGTGTGTGTCACTAACCTTTCCGTCTTTGTGCCTCGGGAAATAGTACACTCTGAGCTTCAGAAGCAGTCACTGTATGTTGTACCAGCCTCGTGGATGTATGTAAAATAAAAGTTATATATAATGCTTCTACTTAAATCTTTTTTTTTTTTGGTGGATCTTTTCAGAAACGCCCAGCACAGTCCGGCCACTGCACTGAGGTGCGGTTCAGAGCAGAGCTCCCACCTCCAGGTTGCTCAGGGTGGGAAAAGCGGAGTCATTTTTTGGAGTGGAGTGTTTGAACTCCCAACACTGGCAGGAAGGCTCAGGTGGAGAGGCTTGCAGGACTGGGGGAAACGCAGATGGTCAGTCAGCGGCTCTCGCCCCGGAGCGCAGGTTTGGGGTGGGGAGAGCTTCACCTCACCCCTGTGGAGCCTAAAGCCGTGAAGGAATTGAGGATTTTCCTGAGTTCCACTTACTGAAAGCAGAATTCACGTTTTGCAGCCGTATGCGCTCAGACCACGTATTTATTTCATTCTGCCTCAGGGGCAGCATGACAGACCGTCGCCCACCCCCCCGTGATGACATTCTCAAGTGCCCATCGAGCGCAGGTCCTACTGGGGACGTTTAAAAGCACCCCCTTGGGTGATGTGAGGTTGGCTCCCTAGAAGGCACTTCCAGTGCCACAGGACAGCTGAGGGGTTGGTGTAAGATGCCTTTCCCGTCCCTCAGGGATGATCCTTTTCCCAGAACTGCTGGAACCTTTGCTTGAAGGTGTTGCTCACGGGCCCAGATTCGAGCTTCCTGGGCATTCTCCTCAGTGGCAGCAAAAATGGCGATGGGCGAGGTCAGATGGCATCTTCCATCAGGACTTTGTGCGGACTGATACCTGGCGAGGGGTACACGCGGGGCTGAGGTCTCGCCTCGCTTGGAAGGATGCCCACGTGGCGGACGCGGCCAAGCTGTGAGCAGCCGGCCCAGCCGCCCGTACCATCCCCACAGCCCAACCCCCGCCATGAGCTGAGCCACATCTAAATGGGCTCCCTGAGGCCTGCTAGCTTCAGCCTGAGCCAACCAGGGAGAAATACGGGGCGAAGGCTTTAAGACAGCATGTAAACCGAAAAATCGCCTGATCCATTAGGTTAAAAGTCACGCTTAAATATTTTGTCCCTGTTGACAGAATCCATTTCATCGTTAAGTGTATGAGATGCTCCATGTCGTTAGACCATTTTCAAATTGGTTTGTAGCAAACTGGGAATCGTTGGTACATATACAACATAATCATAAAGATTCAAACACCTTGGGGTGGAATAGTTGTCATTTCCCAGCCAAGTTGGATCAGACTTGCTAGGGAGGNCCATGTCGTTAGACCATTTTCAAATTGGTTTGTAGCAAACTGGGAATCCTTGGTACATATACAACATAATCATAAAGATTCAAACACCTTGGGGTGGAATAGTTGTCATTTCCCAGCCAAGTTGGATCAGACTTGCTAGGGAGGAGCACTAGCTGACTAGTTGACTTTTTAACATGGACCTGTTTCCCAAACCTCTGCTCCTTGGTTCCAGGAGCCTCCTCCCATTCCAGAGCCCAGGTCTCACCCTCCACTGGTAGCATCATGGTGTCTCGGGGGTGGTGATGGGGGAGACATGAACACCTGGTATTTTTCAAAGCTCGCCAGGAGTTTCCCACATGGAGACTCGCTTGAGAACCACGTGTTAAGGCATCAGGCCTTCGCCACCCAGTAAAGATTTGGGCTTGGATATTTAATACTGAGAAGAATGTCAGCTTCTGGTCCACTGACAACTAAATGTGGTGAGTAAACTGCTTCCTTTTCATTCAGTGTTTGCATCTGTACCTCTAGTACCCATTCCTGACTTGTTCTGGACAGAGGAAGAAATAAACCAGATGATGATTCTGGTCGGTCTGTGAAAGTGTTAGTCAGTCACGTCTGAGTCTTTGTGACCCCATGGACTATAGCCCACCAAGCTCCTCTGTCCATGGGATTTCCCAGGCTGGAATCCTGGAGTGGGTCCTGTTCCCTTCTCCAGGGGATCTTCCTGACCCAGGGACTGAACCCAGGTCTCCCGCGTTGTAGGCAGATTCTTTACTGTCTGAGCCACCAAAGAAGGCCAAGGAGGACTGAAATTAGGAGGATTTTAACCTATAGTCTCATTTAAAACAGCTTATGCTTCCCTCCCCCAGACCCAGCCACTCACCACTGTTAACTGTCCGTTTTTATCTTTATAGATTTGTTCCTCTGGTCCGGTGTCAAAAACTATTGTGCCTTCTTTTCCAGGACTAATACGAAACTGTAAACTTAAAATATTAATACACAAAGTGATAAATTACCGACATGCTCCATTATTTTTCTCCCCCAGCTTTGGATCTGCAAAAGGAATTCACTTGTGACGCTTACTAGTTTCAAGATCAAATTCCTGTTTCATTACAGACTTTAATTGTATATTTGAGTAATCAGAAAGCTAGGAAAATGGCCATGCATTCTTATAGTTACTCTCAAGTCAATTTAGCACAGCTTTTCCACAGGCAACAACAGCAGGGGTGTGGCTGTCACCTGCTCTGGCCCAGGGGTCCCCCTTTCACCTGGTGGCAACTTCCCTTAAGACCATAAGCACCTCTTTGGAAAACTAGATGGTACGACCCCTGTTGGTTCCCTTAGGAAAATGAGTGATCACTGACTTCGTTTCTCTGGAGCCCTTGGTCTAGGAGCCGAGGAGAGAAGAAAGTTGTTGCAGGCAGGCAGTGCTTGCTTTTCGGGGAGGGGCAGGCCTGTGTGAAACATTTAACGTTTGCCTCTTCCTTGATCTGTTAATACATTATTGACCAGAGACATATTAATATGTCTTGTTAGCCAAATGTTATTGACTGGAGTTGTATCAATACATTTTTAGAAAGTGATGCAATTAACATTACCTAGTTGTTAGAGCTTAAAACTGATCAAAGGTTCATTACACCACTTACGGTTGTCATCATTCACGTTTTGCCCCTTCAGATTTTTGTTCCAACCTTGTGTGTATCATAAATGCCAAGTTCATTACCGTAAAGTTTTCAAAAATGACACATCGTGAAATTCTGAATGGAGAAGGATGTTTTGGTGAATCTTACGCGGATACTTTTCTCTGATTGCCCGAGCAACATAGATGCTAGTGTCTCAGAAGACGGTCGTTCTTCAGAATATAGTTAGGGTTCAGACGGTGTGCGTGTTAGACCAACAAAAAGACAGACAACCTGAATGGCTGGCTCTGATACGGAAAGTGAAAGTGGAGCGGTGCTGGGGAAGACTTCACAGGCGTGTCAGGTGTGACTGTTGAATATAATAGTGTTATATTCAATAGATAGTGAATTAACAATTACATTTTTGGCTGGCCAAAATAAAAACCACTGGCCACAGGTGTTAGTTTCTGTAAAATTCCCCCAGTCCATAATGAGATAACAGACATTTAACACTGAGGGACTTACTGAGTCCAGATGCAACCACCTACCTTCCCTGAACAACATTTACGAGGCTCTCCTTCTTAACCAGCATGGCGAGCTTAGTAACCGCTTCAAATACGTGTTCGCACTGTAAGATGACATCCCCCTGCCGCAGAGAGGAGAGGACACAGCCGTTTCAGGGCGCGTGCCCGGTCACTCAGTTGGGTCCGACCCTTTGTGATTCTATGGACTGTAGCCCGCCAGGCTCTTCGGTCCATGGGGATTCACCAGGCAAGAAGCCTGGAGTGGCTTGCCATTTCCTCCTCCAGGGGATCTTCCCAACCCAGGGATCGAACCCGCATCTCTCTGTCTCCTGCATTGGTGGGCAGGTTCTTTACCACTAGTACCACCTGGGAAGCCCTTCAGTCACAGTGGCTTCAAGGAAAAGTACCACTGAGGGTTCACTGGGGGCAGCTAAAGATAGCGGGAGTGTTTCTCCCTGTTAACAGCCCCACGGCCAGCAGTTACCTTTTGCTTGATGTCTGCTTGCAAAACGTGAATGACTAAGATCCCGTCACTGAGGCTGCTGGTGGAGACACCTTAGGGCAGATGCAAAGTCAGGGGCCAGGAACTGGACAAGTTGACGCAAAGACAGAGAACAGAGGCCCGCTTGGGGGTTCCCAACCCCATGCTTTTTCCCTCCTAGCTGGGCTTTATGGGGTGGCAGGCACAGACTCCAGCAGTCAGCGTCTGTGCTTGGAATAAGAAGCTGTCACGGGTGACTGGCATTCTACCTGGATGCTAGAGTGAGATGCCATGGGCCCCTATGCCAGAATCAGGCACAGGCCAGGCCTGGCTGCCCTGGGTTTTGTGGGCACCCTTCACTTACGTCATTTTTAAAATATTTATTTGGCGGTGCTGGGTCTTAGTTATGACATATGGGAATCTGGTTCCCTGTCCAGGACCCCCTAAACAGGGAACCTGGGCCCTCTGGGCCCCCTGCATTGGGAGCGCAGAGTCTTAGCCACTGGACCACCAGGGACGTCCCTCACTTGGTCTTTCAACAAAGGAGCTGCTTCCTTGCTGGTGCTCCTGGGAGCTGAGTCCACCCAGTGAGTCAGCTTAAGATCGCCTGCTTCTTACCTTTGAGGGCGGGGTACTCTATTTTCTGCTTGATTTTGGCAAGTTCCACCACGTAGGCTGCTTTCTGAGTGAGGATGAGCTGCCGCTGCCGCGTCTTGAAGCCTTTCCTGTCGTATTTAGTGACCGGGACGCCGTACTGCAAGGAGGTGACCATCACTGCAAGGGATGCTCGAATCACAGGGGAGGGGGCAGACCACCGAGTCCCCTGGTCCTCGCACTCCAGCATCGTGGCTTCAGGGGCTCAGCTGAGAGGGGCTCAGCTGGTGCACAGATGGGTTTTCTCTGAACCCTGGCTCTCTGTGAGACAGACGTGATTCCTGGCTCTGCCTGTGGTGTGACCTGAGGATTTCAAGGCCCCGGCATCGGCCTCACCAGGCTGCTCTGAAAACTCAGCAGAGATGAAGACACTCTGCAGGCGCTGGACCCTGACCGCTGGAGAGCAATCTAGCCCAGTCACAGGCCTCTGGTGCCCAGGAGACCAAGTGACCCAGCGGCCCCCGAGCCACCACAGCCACTGGCTGCTGCGTGCCTGCGCCCCTCACACCCCCGATCCCTCCGTCCTCCCCATTCACAGAAACACAAAGGCAGTCACCTGCCCGGGGGTCGCACAGCTCAGTTACGAAGCCCTCGTGGGTGCCCGGCCCCCCCGCCACGCTGCTTCTAACGGGATGTTTAATGACGTGCGTGGCCGCATTGCACTCAACTTCACAGGACATCAGACACAGTGGGGTGACAGAGAAGGGCCGTAAGAACAGCAACAGGCACCAAAGATTACGGGCCCCCCTCATTTCAGCATCTGGAGCAGCACAGCTGAGACCTGGGGCCACACACATGCACCCCAGCTTTCAGATAGTGCTTCCAGCCTCGCTTTGTGTAGGAAACAGACCCTATTCTCAGACCTTGAGGGGAAGTCCTGTCTCAGGCGAGGACACACAGCTCCTTACCTGGACTTTCTCGCTGCTGAGGAGTTGAAGCACTTTGGGATTAATGTCTCCTTCATCTAAGGAGGCAACCAGAACACACGGAGTCATCACTGGGTACCAGCCCTGGGCAGAAGCCAGAGGCGTCGGCTGGTTTTACGTCCCCCTGTGACCTAGACCTCAAGCTGGGAGATGGCTGTCAGGAAATGCTAGGCGTCAAACATCTTCCTTTGACTTTTTTTTTTTAATAGGGCAAACAAGCATGTAGATGGAAAAAGGGACTTACCTATTCGGCTGTTGGCAAAGGGTTGATTTAGGCTTTCTGCATACCCTTCTTTCTTTCCCCTGAATATTTCACTGGTGACCACCTTTTCCTGCATCTGGTATAGTTAAAAGTACAGAACGGTAGCCATGAGGCTCTTGGGGACCCAAAGAGGTCCATGTTAGCACTGACTTTCCTGAACAAGTCAGGCTCCTTGGGGAGCCTTGCCACACCTCTGCTGAGGAGTCGGAGCACGCAGAAGTCAAACACATCTGGCTTGGGCCAAAGCGCCAAACATTCTACTGCTGAGAGACTGAAGCTGACGCTTGGGCTTGTCCCTACTTGCACTGACTTCTTGGAAGTAGACTGTTCACTGTTGGAGAGAGCACTTTCTCCTAGGTCAGAGGTGGCAAACTACAGCCCGCGGGCCAAACCCAGTGAAGCGTTGTGAGTGGTGTATATTTTGGAGCAGGGCTGTGCCCTTTATTTACAGGTTGTGTCTGGCAGCTTGCGTGCTGCCGTGGCACAGTAATTTCAACAGAAATGGTGTGGCCCACAAAGCCTAGAATACTGCCCTCTAGCTCTTTATAGAAAAACAAAAATCTGCTGACTGGCAGATGAAATAAAACCACACCTCCGGAGGCCGTCTGGATGGTGTTTCCATGGTAACAGTGCTAGCAAGAGAGTGATGGTGCTTATGACACTTGCCAGTTCAGGAGGCTCTGTGCTAAGTGGTCCACGCGCATCTTATCCTCAAGGCATGTATGAGGCGTGAGCCTTGTGTGACCCTCATTACAGGTGAGACGGTGGATGAGGACCAATGGCCCTCACGGGGCTCCACCCACCCCTCTCTGGTCCTGCCACCTGCCCGCATGCTGCATGCCTACCAGGGCTCTCCTCTCGGCAGTGATCCCACGGCAGTACTTCCGGACCAGGTTCCTGGTGCACATCTTCCTGAGCAGATCGGATGCCTGTGTGGAGAACACACCTGTTTTCCACCTGCCTCCTTCACCCGCCCCCACTTTCAGGCTTCAGCCACCAAAACAGAAGCTTTGAAAGCAGGGCTGAACTCAGTGTGATGTACAAGCACAGCGTTAATATTTTCTCATCAAAGAGAGCTGCTCATCTTCCAGTCTTTCCGCTAAACTGTCTTAAGGCTAACAGTCTTATGGCTAAACTGGTGGTTTTTAACTTTGAATGAGTTTTGAGTCCCCTGGATTGCTGGCTAGGAGGTTCCAAGAGACACCGACTCGGGGGCCCCGGTGGGAGGGGGCCCAGGAATCTTACAATCGCCCCCACTCTGTGCTCCAGACACACAGGGTCCCCGCAGCATCTTCTGAGAAACACTATTCTAGGCAACCATCCCTGAACCCATGTGAAAGGTTCCAATAAGGACAGAAGCCATTCAGAAATGCCGTGCGTAAACAGACCTCCTTTGGTGTCATACTTCGAGAGAGAATATGACAGATTCTGAGTTCAGTTGCTCAGGCATCACCCTCATGGGGAAATGCTTTATCTGGGGAGGCAGCACAGTCTTCCCTGGTGGCTCAGCTGGTAAAGAAGCCGCATGCAGTGCGGGAGACCTGAGTTTGGTCCCTAGGTTGGGAAGATCCCCTGGAGAAGGGCAGGGCTACCCGCTCCAGTGTTCTGGCCTGGAGAATTTCATGGACTGTACAGTCCATGGGGTGGCAAAGAGTCAGACACGACTGAGTGACTTTCACTAAGCTCCACCCACGCCAAATGCCACATGTGTTCTGGAATGGTCCTTACACTTCCCAAGATGCCAGGAGGCCTCAGCCAGCTCTTGTCCAAGATGTTCTTCGGGAGGTGGTAGCGTAGGTTCAAGATGTAATTCTTGCGCACGAACACGATGAACTCCTCGTTGTCAGGACAGAGGGGCCTGTTGCGATTGATGAACCCCTTTATGAACCTATGCGGGAGAGAGTGTTGATAGTTGCCTATTTCCTCACTTCCTGTTTCTTCACTGAGTTCTCTCCTGCACTGGTTTGAGTCAGCATCGGCCAAAACGATGGGAGATTAAATTTGCTCACCGCGTAGGGCCACGGGGCAAACCTGCCCCCAAAGACATGTTCTATTTCACCCACACCATGCTTTGGTTTTGAGTAACCTGAATCTGTTGCCAAACGCAACAAATGGGAGGTACTGCATGAAAGCCAGATTTCCAGCTTTCCTTGAAAGAAAGCCAAAGGTCTGGCCAGACTGGCCCAAGAGCCGTGGGCTGAAGCGGGGTGGTGACCGCCCCTCTGAGGTGGACCGAGGGTTTCTTTTGGCCTCAGTACCCACCCTACCATTCCTCTTCATCCCAGCTCATGAGACCTGCTGCACCAGCCTGGCCTCAGAAGGCATTTGACTTTGTGACTTGAGAACTAGGCTAAGAGAAATGTCAAACGTTGTGAGCTGTGATCACCGTCCAGTGAGGGTACTCAGAGGAAGGAGCTGGAATGGAAGTCCTCAGGGCTGACGTCCTGCAGGAAAGACGGGTTTTCTACCCAAAGCCAAAAATCTTAGCCAAGTCCACAACCACCCTCTGCAGTACGGTGGCGGTACTTAGAAACCTCCCTGCCTTACCAGAGCCGATGGAGAACTTACTTTCTCACAATCTGCACTGCCCACTTCCTCCTCTTGGCCTCCTTCCGAGCCAGGGCTCCACGCCAGTGGGCTTCGAGTGTAATGGCTGAAAGAGGTCACCGCTGGCATTAGAAGGTGAGCGCAATCCCTTAAATACAAGAGCCTCTTCAAGAATGATGCACCCCCCCCCACAAACTCCTGGACGCCGCTGCAGCACTCTGCCAGCCCCCGAGATGGAAAGTGGACGAGCGTCTTCAGTCTCTACCCAGAGGGACCCCTGAACCAGGGGGACAGAGGAGCAGAGGGCACTGGGGCGTATAAAGGGAAAGCCTGAAACCATGCTGGGGCCGGGCTCCCCAGGCCTTTTCGAGGGAGCAGAGTGGCCCTTGGTGGCACAGGTTGGTCCCACCCCTGCATTTGCCCTGCCTCTATCCCATGTAGAGTTTTAGTCATCTATGCTGAAAATCGGGACATACAAAAATTAGCCTTCTGGCTCGTGTCCCAATTTTTAAAAGCTTTTCAGATTTTTTTTCCAGTTAATTATGAAACTCAAAGTGCTTTTCTGGTATTCCTCATGGCAACACTGTTACAAAAACAAACAACCAGAAACAACGCAAATGTCTGTCAACAGAACAGCTAAATTGTGGTACTCTCGTAGAGCACCAGGTTCAGCAAACTGTGGCCCCCTGGACCAACTGCCCCGTTTGTAAATAAAGTTTTATTGCAACAAAAATGTTGCAAAAACAAAAAATACAAATGGTATAATTTTATGGAGTTCAAAACAGTCCCACAAGTGTATTATTTCATGATGCATCCAGAGATGATAAAATTGTAAAGAAAAATAATAATGCGAAGTTCGGAAGAGTGGTGTGTGTGGAGGGAGGGGGTGATGCTGAGAAGTGATTTGGGAGGCACAGAGCACAGGGGCTCCAAGAACAGTCATGGTGTTAATAACCTTAAAAAAAATTGTCCTTTAAACACACACACGTGTTGTGGATCAAATAAAACATGTCCACAAAACAAGTAGAGACTGCAGTGTTATAATCTCTGCTCAACCTAGACAGCATATTAAAAAGCAGAGACGTTACTTTGCAACAAAGGTCCGTATAGTCAGAGAGATGGTTTTTCTAGTAGTCATGTACAGATATGAGAGTCAGACCGTAAGAAAGACCGAGCGCGGAAGAATTGATGCTTTTGAACTGTGTTGCTGAATAAGACTCTTGGGAGTCCCTTGGACTGCAAGGAGATCAAACCAGTCAGTCCTAAAGGAAATCAGTCCTGGGTGTTCCCTGGAAGGCCTGTGGATGACAGGGGAACGGTGGGCCGTGGCAGACTGGAGAGGTCCTGTCCAGCTCTTACCTGCTTGTCTTTTTCTCACGTACGCCCTCCTTTCTAGGCAGCGTTTGTACGTGGCTTGGATTCTCGCAACTTAAAAGAAAACAAAGCTTTTGGTGAAGTGGCTTTCAATTGTGCATCTTAGCAGTTGTGACCTTCAGAAGGGGGTATCAGCAGTGGCCCTGGGGGCATGCAGGGTAGAGGTGACCGAAGAAGCCACGGGATGTGACAGGAAGGACCCTATTAAAATCAGGGCAGGGACTTCCCTGGGGGTCCAGTGGTTAAGAACCCACCCGCCAATGCAGGGGACACAGGTTCAATCCCTGGTCAGGGAAGATTCCATGCGCCACGGGGCAACTAAGCTCCTGAGCAACTAGTGAAGCCCGCACACCCTGGAGCCCGTGCCCGCCACAACAGAAGTCACCACAGTGAGAAGTCCGGGCACCGCAACGAGGAGTGGCCCCCGCTCGCCGCAACCAGAGCAAGCCCACGTGCAGCCGTGAAGCCCCAGCGCAGCCACACAGGACAGATAAATTTTAAAAAATCAAGGCAGAGGAAAAAACCATACCTAACTGATGTTTACTAAATTCAAAGGCATCTTCAGTAGCAAACAGAGTTCTGGGGAAGCGAATGAATATTTTGGTTCTAGAAATGAAAAAAAAAAAATCATTTCATTATTCACTGGTCATCACCGTCTGTAGTGGGTTGAATAGTATCCCCTCCTCCAAATTCACATCCACTTAGATCCTCAGAATGTGATTCTTATCAGAAATAGGGTCTTTGGAGATGTCATCAAGGTAAAGATTGAGAAAAAAACCACACTGAATTAGGGTGGCCCCTAAATCCAATGAGAGTGTTCTTAGAGAAAGACACACAGGCACACAGGGAGAAGACAGCTGGAAGCGGCATAGGAGGAGCCTCCCAGCGAGACTGTGGAGGGAACATACCCTGCCGACCCCTGGGTTTTGGCCTTCTGTCCTCCAGAACTGTGAGACAATGAATTTCCGTTGTTTTAAGCCAGCCAGCCTACAGTTAATTTCTAATGCAGCCTAGGAAACTAATTCACCATCCAAACCCCAAGTTACTTCCCTGAGCTTTAAAAGGTGATGACACAGAATATGGGTCCAAGTTTAAGGGAAGATCCCACCAAGTGGCAAAGATTAATTAGAAATGTGTGTATGTTTTGTTGCCAAGCTGTGTCTGACTCTTTACTGTGACCCCATGGACTGTAGCCCACCAGGGTCCACTGTCCATGGGATTTCCCAGGTAAGGGCACTGGAGTGGGTTGTCATTTTCTTCTCCAGGGGATCTTCCCGACCCAGGGATTGAACCCACGTCTCCGGCTTGGCGGTGGATCCTTTTCCAGTGAGCCACTCACTGATCTCACATTGTCAGCCCACCCGCCTCCCCCAGCCCCTCCACTCCAAGGGAAACTTCCCAAGGCAGCCACTGGGGGGCAGCGCCGCGTGGTGTCACAGGAAGCCACTTTCTCATGAGAGGTTATGGATGGGGGCAGATGCAGCCTCTGACCCCCATGACCCACCTCCCTTCAGATGTGCTACGTCCAAGTCCCCTCAGAAATCCGGTCTGGAGAAGCCGCTGCCTCTTGTAGCAGGGCCCAGAATACAAGAGTAAAGGATGGGATGGGGCCAGGGTGGTCGTAGAGGGCTGTATACAATTTGGCAGGCAAAGCCCATTGGCAGATTCAAAGGCAGAGATCCCTAAGGCTGCAATCTCTGCGGCCTGAGAACGGAGCCTCTTCATGCCCGGGCCCTGTCCTATGCAATCAAATTAATGCTGACCAAAATGACCCACAGGGCGGACGAAAGTCATCCTGGTTGGCCCCCTTGAGTTCTGCCTCAAGCCTTCAGCATGCCTGAGAGTCCTGCTCACCAACAAGGACAGCCCTACAGTAATGGCGCCCCGAGCTCCAGAGCACCACCTTCTGGGAAGCTGGAGGAGCTTTCACATCACAGAAGCCCCACCACCCCCGAGACGTCGGGCACACATTTGAGAAAGGAAGGAATCCAGGCACACAGAGGCGAGGGGGCTCACGTGGCTCCCATCCTCCCGTTGACACAAAGTTCATCCCAGCTCCCGACGCAGGTTAAGAACCCAGGGCTCCTTTACACTTAACCTCCAGTAGGCAGGGATGTAGCCTTTCTTTCTTGCCATTTAGAGTTTGCGATACTGGGTTTTATTATAAGAGAGACCTGCCTGGTCTTTGTCCCATTGCAGTGTCTCAGCTCCCCAAGCCTGTGTGGTTTCCCAAGTGATTAGAGCAACAGGGGCCTCTTTTGTTAACACTCTTGGTTTTTGCTCCTGAAATAGCTTCCAAGCGATGCAGGTGAAATGGTGTCTTTTATAAAATTTCTTTCCATTATGGCTTATTGCCTGATGTTGAATATAGTTCCCTGTGCTGTACGGTAGGACCTTGCTGTTTATTGATTTTAAATATAGCTTTATATGCCAATCCACACTCCTATTTTATGCCCCTGACCTTCTTTTCCCTGGGTATCGTTTATTATTCATAACAAACCCCTTTCAACTACACCATCACCTAACAAGTGATATTTGGAAAGCCCCTCAATAACCTAAGGATGGGAACTGGTCGCCAGGGAAACCAGTCTTGAAATTAGAGAGTTGGAAGTTACAGCTGGAATTATAGAGTTGGAGGGGAGAGGGGCTGGAGGTGGAATGAATGACCATTGGCTAATGATTTTATCAATCATGTCTGTGTAATGAAGCCTCCATAAAACCCCCCAAAGAATCCAATTTGGAGATCTTCTGGGTACACCTGGAAGAGCTTCCTCCCCTCTCCCACATACCTTGCCCTGGGCATCTCTGCTACCCTTGTTCCGGAGTTATATCCTTTTGTAATAAACTGGTTATCCAGTAAGTAAAATATTGGGCTGGTGAAACATTCAGGCTTTTCCATAAGAAGTTACGGAAGAATCCTAATGAACTTTTGGACCAACCCTCTATTTTTCTTGATTCTTTGAACTGCTCTAGAATAATGAATCAAACCCAAGACAGTGGACATGAGAACCTCCAGTGTATAGCTCGTTGGTCAGAAACTCGGGTGACAAACAGCTCTTGTGATTGGCTTCTGAGGGGAGGACAGCCTAGGGGGATTGAGCCCCCCACCTGTGGGACATGACACCCGCTCCAGGGAGCTGACAGACGTGAGTTTCACTGCAGGACACCTAGCTAGCTGGTGTGTGTGTTGGAGGGTTCTGAGTGAGTGAAGTGTTGAGAGGGGAGGAGACACACAGGAGAGCGTTTTCTTTACAAAACTGCATTTAAATTGAGTGGACAAAAGTATCTGCTAATAAATCTACGTAAACTCCTGAAGGATGAACCTGCAGGCTCAAGATGGAGACGAACCGATGCGTAAAACACCGTGACAGCGATTTCCGGGACACTCACCTCCCTAACTTGTACTCCTCGGGTTTGTAGCCGATGTACTTGATCAGCCGCTCTACGCCCTCTTCCGGAGGCCCGTGCCAGTGCGGCCAGGTGTCTGGGCACAAGGACTTATACCTGGGGAGAGGACAGGCACGTTTAGAAAGCTCCCGGGTGGGGAAGATCCCCTGGAGGAGGAAATGGCAACCCACTCCACTATTCTTGGCAGGGAAATCCCATGGACAGAGGAGCCTGGTGGGCTACAGTCCCTGGGGCTACAAAGAGTAGGACACGACTAAGCAACTAAACGCGCGCACACACACACGCGCGCGCACACACACACACCCCTTCCACGAGCTCCCTAGAGCGCACACGCGCGCGCACACACACACGCACGCACGCACACACACACACACACACACACACCTTCCACGAGCTCCCTAGAGATCTGCTCTTCTGGGCATGCCAACCACTCAGAGGAGACTTCACACCGAAGTCTCCTAGAAGCATCACTCCAGTCTCTGCCCCTGACCTCAGATGGCCTTCTCCCCTGGGTCCCTCTGTGAGTCTGTCTCTGTTGTAAGAACACTCTCATTGAACTTACGGTCCACCCTAATTCAGTGTGATTTCATCTCAGTCTTTACCTTGACAACATGGCAAAGACCCTATTTCTGATATGAAACACATTCTGAGGATCTAAGTGGATGTCAGTTTGGGACAGGAGGACACTACTCATCAGAGGTTATATTAGCAGGTTGATAAATTATTAAAATAGCAGTGGAGGAAGAGATTGTTAATAAATGCATATAAACAGATATATTATCAAGACACAAGGCTTCTGGGAGAAAATTAAGCAAGATCCTCGGTAGAGAAAGGGATTCCCAGGTGGCACTAGTGATAAAGAATCCGCCTGCCAGGCAGGATATGCCAGAAAGCCGGGTTCCATCCCTGGGTCAGGAAGATCCCCTAGACTAGGAAGTGGCAACCCACTCCAGTGTTCTTGCCAGCAGAATCCTATGCACAGGTGCCTGGTGGGCTACAGTCCCTGGGGCTACAAAGAGCTGGACATGGCTGAGCAACTGAGCACCACCATAGGCAGAGAAAAATCTGATATTAAATGAAGACTGAAAATAAACATCCCAAAATGCTGAAATTTCAGAGTGCAGTATCTTGACGTAAGTGGCATAATGCAAGGAATTAAAGTGTAACCTATGCCTGTGCTTTTTATAATTATGAAAAAGTTGCACTTCAGAGACTTCCCTGGCGGTCCAGTGGCACTTCCAGTGCAGGGGGTCTCATATTCTATCCTTGATCAGGGAACTAAGATCCCACCTGCTGTGAGGCATGCCCCCGCCCCCAAAAATAAAGTTCAAAAGAAGTTGAATGTCAAGTTAAAATACGGAATTAACAATATTCAACCGTGTTAACCTACAAAAACAACCATTTTATTATGCTTCTCTTGAAAGGGTAAAAATGTGTTGTTTGCACACACAACGAGCAACTCAACTGATGCACAAGCAATTTGGGCCATGGTGGTGGTTGTGGATATATCATTAAATCCTTGAGAGCAGCTTAATCCCTGTGTTGCACGTGAGCAATTAGGTCACGGGGGAAGAGGAAGATCGGGGATTCCCACCCAAGAATCTGTGGCTCCAATGCCCACCTTCTTACCACTACCCCTGCGTCTTAATTTTTTTTTTTTAACACTTGCGTCTCTTGACAGCCCATGAGGCCAAGGGAATTGCTCCCAGAATGACACGCAATAAACCAGCAGCATAGGAACAGACTTCCCCAGCCAAGTTCAGACTCCAGGGGGTGTGTGGCCCACGTCTGCCCTCTGGTGGCAAGTCTGTGCATTGGCCCTTATACTTCCTAGATTCCAAAGAAGTACTGGATTGGCCAAAAAAGCTCATTTAGGTTTTGGGAAACCCAAATGAACTTTTTGGCCAACCCAATACATTAGTGGCTTAGTGAAATGAAGGGAAGGTGGTAAACCAAGTCAGCTTCCTATTCTCTGGAATGCCATCACTGTCACAGCTTCAACAGGTAAGAACCAAATGAGTTCCCTGGGGGGTTGACCTTTCATTCATCGGCGCTCACTTCATCGGCCTAAGATCCACAAAACAGACTTTACCTTTGCAAGAAATGCTCGTACTTCCGTCGGTAGGCGAAGCCGGCCCTTCTCACCCGCAGGTGCTCCATCAGCCCCAGGTACTTGACCTGATGCCTGATGAGGAAGTCATCGAACTTGCCTTTGGAAGCACAGAAGGGAGAGTGATGGTAAAGGACCCCGTGGGCGTGTTTCATCTAAGACAAGACCAGAGGCCACACACGGACGCTCTCTGGACTAGGTCTAGCCACAGATATGTCCTGTTAGGTTCTAAGTGTGTTTCTTTTAACAGGGGGTGGGGGTAGGGGTTAATAGGAAAATCTGAACTTCTGGTTTCTCTTGAGAAACCATGATGGGACTTCCCTGGTGGTCCAGGGGTTAGGATGTCGCCTTCCAGGGCAGAGGGTGTAGATTCCATCCCTGGTCAGGGTCTTAAGATCCCACATGCCTTGTGGCCAAAAGAACCAATACAGAAAATAAACCATATTGTAACAAATCCAATGAAGACTTAAAAAAAAAAAAAAAAGGCCCACATCAAAAAAAAAAAAAAAATCTTAAGAAAAGCCATAAGACCTGGTCATTCTGGACCTAGACTCTCATGTGGCAATAAGTGCCCTGTAGACAGGG
Organism: Cephalophus harveyi; assembly: GCA_006410635.1. Lineage (NCBI taxonomy): Eukaryota > Metazoa > Chordata > Mammalia > Artiodactyla > Bovidae > Cephalophus > Cephalophus harveyi. Next base: position 415,186 of record SJYT01059876.1, read on the forward strand.
TGTGCCTGCTGCAACTTGCCGCAGTCCCCGCCATTCCCTCTTGCCTCACAGCCAGCCTGCTTCCCTCATTTCCTCTTCCTGCCCGGCTGCTGTAAGCCTTTGACTCCATGACCTTATTGTGAGAGCATGGCGCAGGTTCAGCAAATACCCCAGGCCTAGACGATCTGGAAAACTGCACTGGCTGGAAAGAAGCAGGGTGGCTTCCCCTCACCGCTGAGGTCTGCCAGGCTTGGCTGCGTTGGCCCAAAAACTGGCCAGGCTCTGAGCCGTGCTCATACGGGCCCACAGAAGTCACCTTCCTCCCTATTCATTTACCTTCTATTTCTTTAATACGTTTTTTTTAAAGCATTCTTTTTTGAAAATGTTGTTTCTGGCTGGGCAAGGCCTTCACTGCCGTGTGGCTTTTTCTTTAGCCGCAGTTTGTTGCCGTGCACAGGCTTCACGTTCCAGTGGCTTCTCTCGTTGCGGAGGACAGGCTTCAGGGCTCAGAGCTCCCCGGCTGCAGGGTGCAGGCTCAGGGGACGCGCTGCACGGGCTTAGCTGCTCTGCAGCACGTGGGATCTTCCCGGATCCGGGACCAAACCTGTGTCTCGTGCATCGGCAGGCAGATTCTTTACCACTGACCCACCAGGGAAGCCCTGTTTACCTTCTGTTTTTAAATACTGATGACAGGCAGCAAGCCTGTGCTGCTTTTTAGGACTTTACCCCGCTACCAGCTCGGTTTTCCTCCCGGCCTCCCTTCCCTCAGCTCGGGGTTCCAAGCGATTCTCAACTCACTGGGCTCTTTCCTCTCGTTGGGCTTGATGCAACGGATGTACGAAGGTTCCTTGGAGATGAGAATTTCCAGAAGGCTGCTCAGACTGTTTTTAAACTGAGTCCCCACCTGCAGAGAGACAGAATGAGCTGACCACACAGCGTTGCTCCCCGTTTATACAGAGAAGACTGGCTCAAGGCGGAGACTGGTCTTTCAGACCCAAACTCTTAACAGACCAGTTCTAGTAGGCTGGCCAAAAAGTTCGTTTGGGCATGGTACCGCCAAACCGGAATGAACTTTCTTGGCCAACCCAATACTTACTACCTGCCACAAGCCATTTTGCCAATGAAGAGAAGGGTTTGGATGTCCTGGCCCGAGAAGCCTGAACTCCGTCTGGTGCAGTGGAGGCTGGACGAGCATTGTCCCAGGATGGTTTTGTCACTCAGTGAATATGAAGCGAGCGCCTTGCAGGAGTCAGCATTACCGCTGAGCCAGTCCCCTTGTTACCAAGCTTCCTTTATGAGATGCTCTTTATAGTAGTTTCTTTCTTTGATGGGTAATATCTTCCTATAGACTATAAACCCCACAAGGAGAGGAGGACCCCTATCTGTTTGGTTGTTCCTGGATTCCCCTGTGCCCAGCACAGCACCTGGCACACAGTAGGTGTTCAATGAATGTCTGCCAATGAATATACTGGTTGCTAACCTTGGAAAATATATATTTAGTAAAACATGTTAGAGAAGGATACTTCCAGAAAAAGGAGTGGACAGCTTACAAAATACAGTTAAGTGAAGTGATTGCACTTTGGTGCAAATTGGGGGGTTTCTGCTGCCTTTCCAATTTTGCACAGGCACCCCCCCCCCCAACCACACACACACTCACTGTTGGTGCCCTTCTCCGGTTCTCTAACTCGGCCACCAGGAAGCATTCCTTGAGGATTCTGTTTTTGGACCTGCACAGCACCTGTAGGCAAAGAGAAGTAACCACCATGCTTGCTGCTTCAGAATCACGAAGGGCTCTTCAGGAGAGTTCACATCAGCGTGTCCACGACGGACCAAGAGCTGTTTGCCCTGGGAGCACTTGAAAGAGAGAACGGAAAAGGGACTTTCCTGGTGGTCCAGTGGTTAAGACTCAGCGCCTCCACTGCAGAGGGCGAGGGTTCGAACCCTGGGTGGGGAGCTAGGGTCCCTCATGCTGTGTGTGGTACGGCCAAACAATGAAAACAAAGGTGATCTTGAATTGTCTGTTCTGACCAAGACGTACTGGAATTCTAATACAATACATCAAAGAGAAAAATCCAGAAGGCCAAACCTCCCAAATCAGTATTCTGAGTGATATCTCATAACCTTCAAAAATACAAAGTTAAGTTTCAGACTTACTTCTTTCAGATGTCTGTAGAGGAGATCATTGTTCTTTTCCAAGAATCCTGTAAAACATTGAAAAAAAAAAAAAAACCATCTCTAAAACTCCTTTCTTTTTCCCCTGGTGGGAAATTCTGTACGGGTTAAGCACTAATTCGCCATTCCTCGCTGCCTGAAACCTTTGATAACCACTGTTCTACTTTTTGTCTTTATGGATTGGACTGCAGACCTAAGTGGAATTCTTTCATATTTTTTTTTCTGTCTGGCTATTTCACTTAGCATCATGTTTTCAAGGTTCATCCACACTGTAGCAGGTGTCAGAATTTCTTGCCTTTTTAAGCCTGAAATATGTCCCATTGTAAGGACAGAGCACATTTCGTGTGTCCAGTCATCCATCGATGGACACTTGGGTGCTTCCACCTTTTGGCTACTGTGAATAAAGCTCCTGTGTACACAGGTGTTCAGATACCTGTTCACATACCTGCTTTCAGTTCTTTTGGATGTCTACCCAGAAGTAGTCAAAATAAATTTTTGATGACCTTAGCAAAGCCACTTCTGAAAAACTTATCCTAGGCATATAAGGCGGAGAAGGCAATGGCACCCCACTCCAGTACTCTTGCCTGGAAGATCCCATGGATGGAGGAGCCTGGTAGGCTGCAGTCCATGGGGTCGCTAGGAGTCGGACATGACTGAGTGACTTCACTTTCACTTTCACGCATTGGAGAGGGAAATGGCCACCCAATCCAGTATTCTTGCCTGGAGAATCCCAGGGATGGGGGAGCCTGGTGGGCTGCCGTCTATGGGGTCGCACAGAGTCGGAAAGTGACTTAGCAGCAGCAGCAGCAGGCGTATAAGGAGCACAGACTGGCTAACTGTAATATACAAAGATGTCAAACACAGCACTGTTTACAAGAGACAAACTGGAAACAACCAGAGACAGGTGGCGGGACACAGCTCCATGGGGCGTGCATGTAGCTTTTCTGAAGAAACATAGAGGAATCTGCCACTATGGAGAGTGAATGCAGGTCTGGAGGCAAAAGGCCTGGGTCTGACCTCCAGCTCCGCCACTTAATAGCTGAGTGACCTCAGACAAGTTACTTCACATCTCTGAGCTCAGTGCCTCATAGATTAGGGGGACCAATAATGCTGCCCACCTCCCTGAGTTCTGTGAGGTTGAAACAAGCAACAGAGGTAAAGCATTTGGGACAGGACCTGGTCCATAGAAAGTGCTCAGTGGATGTTAGCTGGAGTCCAAATCATCGCCAGTATCTATTAAATGAAAAATGCAAAGGAGATAACACAAAATAACTATCTGTGTTGTTTAGACGTGTATTTGTGTTCCTTAGATGTGTGGGCATACACATCCCCACATATGTAACTATATGCATAAGATATTTTTATTTTCCAGTTGACTCTTGTGGTTACCTAAGGGAGAGACTAGGAGTAAAAGGGGGTTTTAGTTTTCCTTCTGTACTTCTCTGTATCGTGAGCAATTTCTAGCCTTACGTGTGTATTGCTGAGTCACTAAGTCGTGTCCGACTCATTTTGACCCCATGGCACCCACCCGGCGCCTCTGTCCATGGGATCTCCCAGGCAAAAACGCTGGAATGGGTTGCCATTTCCTTCTTCAGGAGATTTTCCTGACCCAGGGACTGAACCCTCATCTCCTGCATTGGCAGGTGGATTTTTTTTTTTTAAACCACTGAGCCACCAATGAAACCCTACCTTTCTATTACTTTATTCTTTAAACAAAAATCAGTAGATTCTGTACTTAAAGAAATTTGTCCTATTTAACATTTTTTTTTTTTTTTTCCTTCTTGGGCTCCCTTGTGGCTCAGCTGGTAAAGAATCTGCCTGAAATGCAGGAGACCTGGGTTCGATCCCTGGGTTGGGAAGATTCCCTGGAGAAGGGAAAGGCTACCCACTCCAGTATTCTGGCCTGGAGAATTCCATGGACTGTATAGTCCATGGGGTCACAGTTGGACATGACTGAGTGACTTTCACTTCTGTTTTTTATACCTCTACATATTTAAGGGAAAAAAAACCCCTAATACATGATATTTTATTTTTTAAAGCTTTTTAGTAAAATGAATTTATGTAGAAGTAAAAATTATCCAGAACCTAAAGCAGAGGTGACAAAAGAAAATGTATGAAAAATGTGTTGCAAAAATGTTCACAGCAGCATTATTCATGAAAGCGAAAAAATAGAGACAACCCCCATGCACATAACTGATGAAGGGATAAGCAACATGTGTAACCATGCAGTGAAATCTTATTTGGCAATTAAAAAATAGTAACACCAGGCATGAACCGTGAAAAGATTATGCTAAGTAATAGAGAACAAAGTGGCCTTTATCAAAGTTAAAAACTTATGGGCTTTGAAGGATGCCATTAAGACAGTGAAAAAGATAACTCTCAGACTGGAGAAAATACTTGCAAACCATCTATCTGATAAGGGACTTGTAGCTAGAACATAAAGAACCATACGACTCAATACTAATAACAAAAACAATTTAAAAAATGGGTAAAGGATCACAACAAACATTTCTCCAAGGAAGAAATGCTAATGGCCAATAAACACAAGGAAGAATGCTCCACATCACTAAGCATTAGGAAAATGCAAATCCAAACCACCACTTCCCCCCGACTAGGATAGCTGGAATCAGAAGACAGACAATGCCAAGCGTTGGTGAGGAAAGAGGGAAACCGAGACCCCCTGCACTGCTGGTAGGAAACCAAAATGATGTAGCCACTTTGGAAATCCAGTCTGGCAGGTACTCAAGAAATTAAGAATAGAGTTATCACAGGACCCAGCAACTCCACACCCAGGTATTTACCTGAGAGAAAGGGTAACGTACGGCCACACACAAACACAGTCATGTTGACAGCAGCATCATTCATAACAGCCAACAAGTGCAAAGACCCAACGCCCACCCGCTGATGAGTGATCTGACGAAGTGCAGCCTAGCCGCACGGTGGAACGCCATCTGGCACTTAGACGGGAACGAGGATGTGGATGGACCCTGGGAACAGTATTCTAAGGGAAGGAAGCCAGGCACAAAAGCCCACACGCTGTCTAAGTCCATTTTTAGGAAATGCGCAAAACAGGAAAATCTCCAGACAAAAAGTTGACTGGTTTGTTGCCCAGGGCTCTGGAAGACGGGCTAGGGGAAAATGGGGAGTGCCTGCTAAGGTGTATAGGGGCTCTTTTTGGGGTGATGGGGTGATTCTGAAATAGAATGTGGTGACAGGTGCCCAAGTACACAGTGAATACACTAAAGACGTGTCAATTGTACACTTTAAATGAGTGAAACAGAGGCTATGTGAATCATCTCAGGAAAGTAGTTATATATAAACTTACTACATTTTATAATACTTTAAAAATATTTTTTTGATGTGGAACATTTTAAAAGTCTTTATTGAATTCGTTACAATATTGCTTCTTTTTTTCCTTTCCTGTATTGCTTCTGTTTTATGCTTTGGTTGTTTGGCTGTGATTCATGAGGGATCTTAGCTCCCAACCATGCTTGCGTTTAAGGCATGGTTAACCACTGGATCACCAGGGGAATCCCTAAAATACTTCTGAAATGCCGTGATTGCAGTGGGGCTAGGGAACATTTGAGATGGATGTGCAGCATGTTTAGAGTGGACTCGGGGGCACCTGCGTGGCTGTGACCTATGACCTTTGCCCTACAGAGACTCACCCCTGGTGCAGTACGTGACCTCTCCCGCGTAGTGGAAGAGCCGAAACTCCATCCAGCCAATCTTCTTTCTGCCCTTCGGACCTGCCAGCTTCCGGCTATAGCAGGAGAGAAACAGACAGGAGCTGAACCTTCCTACCTCACTGCAACAAAATGCACCAATGTATAAAGCAAAAGCTGTTTAGGATTGTGACGATCAGCTGAAAGTCAGCACTGAAATCTATTTCAACTATTTCTTCCAGCCACAGACCAAAGTCTCACTAAAATTAGACCCTTCCTTCTCACGAGCTCTGAGGGATGAAAAACGTACATGAGCCACACAAACACATTTATTTGTACAGTGAAACAATGTTCATTTTTCTTGGTGATGACTAAAAACCAATTTTACTACTTTACATTTTTATGACATGGAGAGAATAAAATATTCACAAAACATTGTTTTTCAGATTCGGGTGATTTACAGTTTTTTACAACTGTTCTTGAAAAGCATATACAAGTATATTGATAGCACTCATATCTAAAGTGCACAGCTCGATGAATTTTTGCAAACCAAATTCTCCTGTGTAAATAATACCAGAGCAAAAGACAGAACATTTCTGGTCCCTGAGAAGCCCCCACCTCGAGCCCTCTCCAGGTACGGCCTGACATCTAACAGAACAGGTTGTTTTTACCTGGTTTTGTACTCTAGGGAAGTGGAACCATATAGTGTGTGCTCTTGTGTGTCCGATTTCTCTTGATTACGTGTTTTTGTGATTTATCTACATCACTGCCTGTATTTAGATTGTTCGTTCTCCTGGCCATATATTATCCCAAACTGTAAAGATGTTACAATTTATTTTTCCAATCTTTTCTAAAAACTTTATTTTTTTATTCTTGGCTGTGCTGGGTCTTTGCTGCTGCTCAGACCTTTCTCAAGTTGCAGAGAATGGGGACCACTCTCTTGTTGCAGAGCCTGGGCTCCAGGGCTTCAGCAGTTGCAGTTCCCAGGCCCTAGAGCACAGGCTCAATGGTTGTGGCGCCTGAGCTTCGTTGCTGCAAGGCATATGGGATCTTCCCGGACCAGGGATCAAACCTGTGTCTCCTGAATTGGGAGGCAGATTCCTTACCACTGAGCCACCAGGGAAGTCCTGTTTTTCCAATCTTGATTCATGTACTCATCCAATTCCACTCACTTATCCTTTCAGTATTCTATAGGTTTGATAAAGTCACTACCATATATTGAAAGTTGGCCATGACCAGAAATTACGCTAGGTGATTTACCTGATCATTTACAGTGCTATATGGTAGGCATATTAATTATCCCAGGGACGGAGGAGCCCAGTGGGCTGCCATCTCTGGGGTCACACAAAGTCGGACACGACTGAAGTGACTTAGCAGCAGCAGCAGCAGAAGGGGAAACTCCAACTCAGGAGTACTCACTGCTTGCCTAAAGTCACATGTCTATTAAGTGTCTGAGCTGGGATTCAAAACCAGGTCCCTAAGACTCCAGAGCACATGCCCTTAAATTCTCTCCTCCTCGTCTCAGAGTGCATTCCATTTCTAGTTGACTTCCTGGGACTCTGTAAATGCTCTGTGTCTTCATCTGTGGGGTGGTGATGTGGGTACACACACATGTAATGATTCACCAGGTTGCACACTTCAGATCTACACACATCACTGCCTGTGTTTTACACCTGAATTGTTTTGACTATTTCATGCATGTGGACATGCCCAAAATGAAATGATGAGAAATAAAGATACAAAATCTTAAAAAAAGAATTCTACTTGGAATTCACATGCGCTTGACTCCTACCAATGAAAGTTGTACAGCTGGTGTATCATCATGCTATTTCTATGTATGAATTAGTAGCTGGGCCTTCCCTGGCAGTCCAGACTCTGAGCTCCCAATGCAGGGGGCATGGATTTGATCTCTGGTTGAGGAACTAAGATGCTGCACAGCACAGCCACAAACAAATTAGTAGCAGCTATACTATTGGAGAGTTTTACTAAAGGGGCTACCCTTGTGACTTAGCTGGTAAAGAATCTGCCTGCAATGCGGAAGACCTGGGCTTGATCCCTGGGTTGGGAAGATCCCCTGGAGAAGTGAAAGAATACCCACTTCAGTACTCTGGCCTGGAGTATTCCATGGACTGTATAGTCCACGGGGTCACAAAGAGTGAGACACGATTGAGCAACTTTCACTTTCACTTTCATACTATTGAGGAGAACTGTCCACATACCTAAGAAAATGATGTACAGTCGACCCTTGAGCAATATGGGGCTTAGGGATTCTACACAGTCAACAAATTGTGTAAACTCGTAGTTGGCCTTCTGTATCCATGGATTCAACCAACAGGGGATGGGGTCACGTAGTACTATAGCATTTACTATTGAGAAGAAAACCCATGTATAAGTGGATCGGCACAGTTCAAACCAGTATTGTTCAAAGGTCAACTATACAGGGGACTTCCCTGGTGCTCCAGTGGCTCAGACTCCATGCTTCTAATGGAGGAGATCCAGGCTCAATCCCTGGTCCAGGAACAAGATCCCACAGGCCATAACGAAAGAGCTTGCGTGCTGCAACTAAAGATCCTGTGTGCCGTGACTAAGACCCAGCATAGCCATACACACACACACTAGAAGTCAACTCCACAACTACATGAGCCCCCCACCATGCAACAGCCTGGCAAATGAGACACCTACGTTTCAAAGTGTGCGTGCTTTCCCACTTTCTCCTCCAACCTCTCCAGGAAACTCAAGTCTGTAGCAGGACCAGGACGAACACATTCTTCATCCTTCAAAACAGAAACAGAAGTTTCCGGTCACAGCACCACACTCCATCAATTCCGAGTTTAAATGCTCCCAGCAGCTGTGGCAAAATGTAGTGGACTGAAATATGTCATCTTGTGCACAAGTTTGGACCAACATTTCCAGGGGGAAGAAGGGGTAATCATCTTATCAAATCTGATTAGGGAACCATGGAACCAGAGGGACTGGAAACTCCATGAAAAGTCAGCTCTCCCACCTATCTGACATCTATTTCCAAAGACTTCCCAGGGACACTTTGCAGCTTCCACAACCAGCCGAGACACTCAACTTCGGTGTCTCTTAACCAGTCTTAGCCAGTTGGCCAACAACATACCCTCTTTAACAAGGAGCAAAGCCTTCAGAAAAAGCAAGCCATAAAACTAGTTAAGTCTAACCTTCCTCAGTTCACAAACTGTTTTTACTTTCTATTTTGGGTCCTCAACAGTGATAACATTTACTTGACCATCTTAAAAAAAAAAAAAAAATGAACCGAAAGAATTCCATGGTGGTTCAGCGGCTAGAACTCTGTGCTTCCACTGCAGGGGGAGTGGGTTCAGTCCCTGGTCAGGGAACTAAGATCCTCCATGCCAAGTAGTACGGCCAAAAGACGGAAGCAGAGAACATCTTCTACACCCACCACTTGCAGACCCATAATATGTAACATGACTGAGAAACAAAGCTTAAAAAATAATGAATCAAAATTGACATATACATGCTACTTTATTTAAAACAGATAACCAACAAAGACCTACTGCATCGTACAGGGAACTCTGCTCAGTATTCTGTAATAACCTGAATGGGAAAAGACTTTGAAAAAGACTAGATATATGTATATATGTAACTGAATCACTTTCTTTATGCCTGAAACTAGTGCTACAGTCTAATATAAAATATTTTTTAAAATGAATCAACCCTGTAGCTTTAATTAAAACAACAACAAGAAAACTGGGTTCAGGTTGGTGAGACAATTCTTACAGAGCCACATTTCTATGCTCTCTGAATCCATCTATGGCAAACTATAAATGAATAAGAGGGGAAAGCTAAGTCTAAAACTTGGAGCGAAAATTCAGCAAAAGAGTTCAACTTGCATCCTTCAATAATACAGTGGATTTCACTCGTAACTCTTTGTAAGCCTGGGGAAAAGATCTTCTGAATATTGAGGATACCACGGAATGAGCCCCAAGTCAATGTTAATTTTCTCACCAGAATGGAAATGATTCCTTTGTGTCTCTCTTCTACCAAATCACAGATGATCTTGTTGTTGAAATATTGAATTGGTTCCCACTAAAATGAAAATGAGGAAAGAATTCTCCAGGAAGGATTAAAATTGAGCATCAAATATATTTCTTTGAAATTGATTGTCCAACTTTTCTTTTCCAAATCTGATTTTTTTATCTCTAACATTTCAAAAAGAATCCTTGCTGAATATCAAAATAATTTCCCAGGAAACAAGCAGAGAAGGAGTGAAACAATAATTCTTAGTACTCATCAGGAAAAACCTCCAATGAAATGATATTTCTCACGGAAATGTCTTTTGCTTGGTTAAGAAATCAAATGAGGAGAAAACATTGAAACATTTACCTCTATACCTTCCATTTCATATTCTGCCTGTTCCGCTTTTAGGGTTCTCTCAATTAATAGTTGCTGGAGTTTCTCATTGCAGTAATTTATACAGAACTGTTCAAAACTGGAGGTGCAAAAGATTTAAGTAACTAAAGCTACGTGAGTAGACCAAGTTTTTCAAAAAAATTATATTTACTTATTTTTAAGGATGCTTTTTCCATACAGAAAACTGAAGTCCTTATTAAACAAATAATTTAATAAACTGATAAGAAGAGTCAAAGTAAAAGACATTTGCATTTTTAATGGTTATTCTGGTTCTAGAAAAGTTTATGAGGCAGGGGCTATGCAAACCTGGGGGATTTCTAGAACAGGAAAATGAGTTTCAGTAACATCAGAAATGCCATAAACCAGACTCAGACCTTAAAGGAAAACGAAGAACCAGTGGATCACAATGAAATCAAACAAACTCACCCATTCTTGTCAAAGACTTCAAACCCATAGATATCCAGCAATCCAATCACAGTTTTCCCAGTAAAGTCCTAGTCAAAGTAACACACACCATCAATCATTGAGGTTATGTACTTTGTAACACTCAATATCTGGCAACTGCCCCTGAATCTGGGATGTGGCTTTCAGGAGAAACAGGGCAGAGATGATTTTCCCAGCCTGCCTCTTCCTGCCTGCAGCCTCCCCAGGCCCCATCCCGGCTTTCATATTCATCATCAGAGTAGAGAGACTGACCTTCCCCTTCTGATTCACTTCCTTGCTTCAGCCCTCCTCAGCGCCTCAAGCCCACATTCAGTCCAAAAAAAGATGAGCAAGATAGAAAGAGGAAGAGAAGAGGAAGGGAAAGAAAAAGAGAGATGGAGAGAGGGAGGGAGGGAAGGAGGAAGGAAGGGAGCTATTGACAGCAGGAAGATACGTTCATCCAGGAGAGACAGCAGGTATTTTGGATCATTTTCAAGAGAGGGCCAAGTGCTGTCAGGCAAGGATGGCTATTTAAAGAGAACATGACTTTTTTTCTTAAGGGACACATTAAGAAGCATTCTGTATGATGTGCTGAGTCAATGTATCCAAATCCATCCTTTGCACATTTCCTTCTTGAGTCTCACCACATCCATGCACCCCGTTGCCCTCATATCATTGGCTCAACTTCCAGCTTTGTGTCAGCTCCCTTTTTAATTTTTTAATGTTTATTTATTTTTAATATAAATTTATTTATTTTAATTGGAGGCTAATTACTTTACAATATTGTATTGGTTTTGCCATACATCAACATGAATCTGCCATGGGTATACACGTATTCCCTATCCTGAACCCCGCTCCCTCATCCCTCCCTGTACCATCCCTCTGGGTCATCCCAGTGCACCAGCCCCAAGCATCCTGTATCATGCATCGAACCTTGACTGGCAATTTGTTTCATATATGATATTATACATGTTTCAATGCCATTCTCCCAAATCATCCCACCCTTCCCTTTTTAATTTAAATAATTCTGCTCAAAAAGGAAATATGTCCTTAGGGTGAGTTCAAAGGAGCTGTCTTTTTTTTTTTTTCTTTATACACATTAAAATATACTACTGTTAAAACGAAAAGGTTCTGTGTACCCTTCAAATGCTGTGCATCCCAGACTTGGGGACACACTGATCCTTTGTCAGTGCATTTTTGTGAGCCTACTGTGTGCTAGAGAGTGGAAATGTAGACATGAAAAGACAATATCTCTGCCCACCAGGAGCTGATGTTCAATTCTCACAAATTCTTTAAAGGTGTTGGTTATAAAACATGGCCATGTCAAAGAGCACGAGGCACACAGTATGCGTGGACCAACCTTGTTCACTAAGGAGGAATTGATTTTGTTGACCAGCCAAGTAAATGTTCGCCCATAAACAGCCTTTGCCATTGCGTCTCTAGCATAGGCAGAGAGCTCTAGTGTCAATGGGCATATCACCTGAGAAGAACAACAGGTACATCAGTACAGAGGTTAAAATTTTTTTAAAGCCCCCAGAGTTTTCCACCCAGGCTTTAAAGATGACTGGGGGAGAGGGGCGGTCTTCCCTGATGGTCCAGGGGCTAAGACTGTGCTCCCAGTGCAGGTGACCCAGGTTCAATCCCTGGTCAGGGAACCAGATCCCACATGCTGCAGTGAAGACCTGGCACAGCCAAATACATAAATAAAGATGACTAGAGAAGGATACTTGATGGGGGAAGAACCTCCCGCCTGTGCTGTTCCTTGAGTGCCAGGCACTGTGCTGAGATACAGCCTCAACCAAGACAGTTTCAGCCTCTGTGGGCTCACATTTGGCAGAGTGTTCGACAAGCCAGGGCTTCCCAGGAGACACCCCTGGGGAAGAACCTGCCTGCCGATGCTGCAGACACAAGAGACGCAGGTTCGGCCCCTGGGTTGGGAAGATCCCCTGGAGGAGGGCACGGCAGCCCACTCCAGTATTCTTGCCTGGAGAATCCCATGGACAGGGAAGCCTGGAGGGCTGCAGGCCACGGGGTCACAAAGAGTCGGACACGACCGAGTGGCTGAGCACAGCAGAACATCTAACAAGTCACACCAAGAAGCATTGCAGAGTTCTGAAGCTGAAAGTGACAAGCGCTATACGGAGATACACATGGCGCTTTAGGGCAGGGGTGGGAAGAGCAGGGGAGGGTCTTTGAGGAAGTGATCCCTGGGAACTGAAGGCTGGGAAGGATTTAACTAGGTGAAGCACAGGGAAGGGTGTTGCTCCAGAGGGAACAGTATATGCAAAGACCCCATGGAGGGATGGCAGGGCGAGCGTGAAGCACCAAGAGCTCGTGAGGGTGGGATGCCAGGGGGTGGGGGAGGTGAAGGCCGGAGATGTTGACAGAAGCTGGACCACACAGGACCTGGTGGCAGGATTCAGGAGTCTGACCTCCCCTGGGCCACCACCCTACTGGCAGCAGCAGCGGGGAGGGTGGGCACATTCCCCCCAGAGCCATTTTTACCTCCTCTGTTTTGGCTTCAATCTTTCTGTGGGTGAGAGCTTCCAGAAGGACCCAGGGGTCGACCCCTAGGAGCTGAATAAACAGAAAACAAAATGCCATTCAGCAATCCAACTTAACTCCCTAGTAAAAAGTCGGTGGTGTCTCCAGGCTCAGGTTCATCTTTCCCACCTGCTAATCATGTTCGGGTGCAACACAGACCATATCTGTGCAAAGCACAGCCCATGTGTGATCTTTCAACTGACTGGCTTTTACTTGCTCCCTTGCCCACCACCTAACCAGTGTCAAGTGGGAGAATGAGATGGTAGCCACCTGGGACATGGGCACCCGGCTGTCCTGCTCTCCTCCCCCGCCCCTCCATCTCTGACAGGGTCTGGGGCCTCTCCTGCCTGCCAGCCCCACTCTCCCGAAGTGGACCATCACCTTGGCGATCCATTTGATCTCGTGAGTGTCTGGTACAGAGGCACAGCCTTGCTGGTTCTCTTCAAAACAAATGTTCCCCAGGTGCAGGACACTGGCAATAATTCCAAAGAGATTCTAGGAACGTGGGAAGTGGTGAGGAGGGCAGGGAGAGAAGACGGTGGCCGCCTGATTGATAAACGTCATCAGAAGTGGTACCTGGGGGAGACCTGCCCCCCCGCACCCCTAATTCCAGACTGGAGGTCATAGATCCTTCCCCAGAAATTGGCCCTGTGGGCTCTTATCCACTTCTGATATTAAGGGAAGAGGGAAGGACCTTCACTGGAGGGCAGGATGCTGCCTCACTTATGTCCAGCATGGAACGCCACTATTCTGGTATCTCCCTTTGTCCCCTGCCAATAAGCCATCTAGGGTTCAAATCCCATGGCCCCAGATACACACATACACACATAAATTTTTCTTAAATTGTATTCTGGTCCTTGAAAGGGCAACAGTTTCACAATCCTCCTCACCCCCCAAAAGACAAAAGATGTAAAAACGAAATGTTTATAAATCCTACAATTTGGTCCAACTTGTTCCAATATAAAAGCATAAATAAATGCTATTCCTAGCATTCTAGGGGATTAAATATTTGAGACTGGGTTTGAGAGGAAGAAGAAACATGACTCCCTGCTGGCACCCGATACTGGGGAAATATGGGGCTGCTGGATAAAATGCAGAATGCCCAGCTAACATTTGAATTTCAAATAAGCAATGCCTAATGTTTAATTCTTTTTAGTTAAAAAAAATTTTATTGGAGTAAAGATGCTTTACAATGTTGTGTTAGTAAGCAATGTCTAATTTTTTTTAGCATGAAGCTTGTCCCATGCAATGTTGGGACATACTGCTACTAAAAACCTAGCCGGTGTTTATCTGAAATTCAATGCACCTAGGTATCCTGTATCTTTATTTGCTCACTCTGGCAACTCTGTGTCATCACCAAGAAACCAGGATGGTTTCCTCAACCCCAAGCCTGACCACAGAGAACTCCACCCTCGAGGGTCTCATACCTCAAGATCATCTTTAGTAAAATCGATGACAGAAAAGGCGTTGGAAACAGTTTTCCAGTCATTCTTGTCGTTAACAGATGACTCTTTGGCAAAGCGACCCTGTTGACACAGAATTGGGCCGCTTAACAGCATTTTCGTAAGGACAGTTAGGTGTCAAAATTTTTCTCTGCGAGCATTAAAAAGCTGGTTCTATAATGTTCTGAGCTGTGACAAAACAGGTTTATTCTACTTGTCTAGCACCTGATGATTTGCCAATTGCAGCTTTTTTCAAATTTGGAATTTTGTTTAAAAAAATCTGTTCTGCGAAAATTTTCAAAGATATATATCAGTGGTATATCTTTTTGTGTGTATGTTTTTTAAAGTAGGCTTTCTTGCCATTTTTGCTGAACAAATTGAAGACATTTATCTCAATAGATATCTACCGAAACATACAGTAAATGACAGTGTTTAAATTCAAGAAAACAATCTTGATACACTTAGTAACCAGCATCAAAAACTTCAAGGCAGGATTAGATAGGAGGAGATCTTCCCTGAAGGAAATAAAAGTTTGTATCTAGAGAAATACAGATGATACAGGAGGTGTGATAAGACTTTTCTCACTAAGTCTAGAAGTTGTCTTTTAAATAAGTAACAGACTACCAGTGTCACAATTTAAAGGGAAAATATTCTACATGAGGTTTTTGTTTTGTTTTGTTTTGTTTTACTATTATTTTGCTTTTGTAGTACAGATTTTTCCCAATTACCTGAAGATTCACCATTTTAAAAGAGTTCCTTGTTGCATGGCAAAAACAAAGGTGTCATACCATGAAAATATTCACCAGTGAACTGGAATGTTAAATCTGCAACCTCCCAAATATCCCTCCCACACAACCAGCACCATGGACTCCCTCCCCTTCAAGGACAGGGCTAGTTTAAGTCAGGACTTAAAGAACACCTAGAGGCTTGGAAACAGTGCCAATATACCGCAAAGCACGGGCACCAAGTTTACCAAAGTCACAGAAGATCGTGAAATCAATCAAAATAGTACTGGTGAAATGCCTGAGCCATTTCCCAAGGCACTGTGGCATCAGGATCCGGTAACGTGGCCACGAGAAAGTTACTGAACATCCCACAGAACTAACACCCCCCCACCCTGCACCGCCAAAGGGGCACCAGAGACAGGTTATGGTCCTTCTAACCTGTGAGAGGTATTTATACAGCTGGGGGTCTGGCTCCAGTCCCAGGTAAGCAAGGAGCTCCTCTTCTCCACCCTCTAGCAGCTGGTAGAAGATATGGAAATTCCGCTCGCCCTGATTCTGATAGACAACTCGAGACTTTTCTATCAGGTAACTGATGATATGCCCGCCTACGGGAATGCCCTTCAAAAGAGAACAAAAAATCCAGCCAAGACAATAATCAAGGCCACTCTCTTACTGGTGTCTTCTGATGAACTGAAATTGTGAGTCTGAATCAACTTGATCTATCCATCTTCTAAGATCTGCCTTTTCTGGGTTCCATTCCTAACCCCCCCAAGGTGATGAAGGTATTTTGTGTTTTCATTTAGAATCAGTTGTTTTACCATCCATGTTTAGGAGGATGATACACCATGATTTAATTTTTGTATATGGAGTGAAACAGAGGCCAAAGTTCTCTTCATCCATATGGATTTCCAGTTGACCACCATTTACTGGAAAGACAATTTGATCGATACTGAATCTCGGTGGTGCTTTGGTTATAAGTCTGGTGACCATATAGGTAAGGAGAGTTGGGCTACTTCTAGCCTCTGTTCTGGGCCATCAGCCTCTTAATGTCAATATATTCTTATGCCAATGTTAATTATTCTTGTCTTAATCATTGTTTTAAATAATATATTCAATGAAGATTTGTATTCTATCACATATATTGAACACTTGCCAATCAATGAGAAAAAATTACCCAATTAAAAATGAGCAAAAGACTTTAATATACAAGAGGGTCTTTAAGGGACCAATGAGCAAAACTTCATTAAAATTGCTGCTGCAGCTGCTAAGTCGCTTCAGTCGTGTCCGACTCTGTGCGACTCCATAGACGGCAGCCTATCAGAGAAACCACTGATATGCCACCAGAATGCCTAAGATTTAAAGGACTGACAATACCAAATGTTGGCAAGGGCGTGGAGAAACTGGAACTCAGTTATAACACTGCTGGTAAGAATCCACCAGGGCAACTTTTGAGTATACAGCCGGCATAAATGAGTGCTTACATCTCCTAAAAGGCGTACAAGAATTTTCAGAGCATTACTTGCAATAGCTAGCCCCAGACTGGAAACAGCCCAAATGTCCATCACAGAGAACAGATAAACAGTGATAAAAGTCGAGCAATCAAAAAATGAACAACTCCACGCAGCAACACAGTCGGATCTTACAAGACACGCTGAGTCAGAGAGGCCAAACATGAAATAGAACAACTATATAATTCCATTTTTTCTGAAGCTCAAGAACCAACAAAATGAATCTGTGATTATAGATGCCAGAACAGTGGTAACTTTTGGGAAGCAGGGGGCAGATATTTGTCAGAGATGGAAAGGAGAAATTTCGAGGTGTTGGAAATGTTAATATCTTGAGATGAGCGGTGGTTACACAGGTAGATTCAAATGGAAAAATTTATTGAGCTGTGGCCATGAGCTGTGTCCTTTTTAGTATGTGTTGGATTCTTAAAAAAGCTTAAAAATATGTATGCTATTAAAATTTTTTCAGTCTGTGCATGCATGACCAGAAACCCATGTTCTGGCCTCTGGGAAATCCTTTGTCTGTCTTCACTATACTAAACGCTCAGCCAGCTACTGTCCTCTAGCCTAAGGTGTTACTTGGAATTACATGTCCCTGAGAACGCTGTGTACCCCTCCTACTTGCATGAGCCCCCATTTAAACTTTGTGTACAATACGTTATATACCTTCTCTGGCTCCTTTCATACTACAACAGTGGAGCTGAGTCGTTGGGACAGAGGCTGTATGGTCCACAAAGCCCAAGACCCTATCCATGTAAGTTGCCAGCTCATGTCATATAATCACGTACTTCTAGCAATAGATCGCTTACTCTGGAATCTTTTCAAGCTTTGTAAGAAATGGCATCTCGCTGACATCCAGTACATTCTCATGACCTGTCTAGGTTGCATGCAGCTGGCATTCACATGCTCTCGCTGCCATAAAACGTCTCATCGTGTGAGCACCCCACAGTTGGGCCCTTCTCCTGTTGATGGGCATCCAATCCTGGCCAGATACGTTGGTTCTTTCCAGTCCCTTCACCTTCATGAGCAGTGCTGTTGAGGCCATGCTTACCCATCTGTAGGCATATTTCCCGGAGTGGAATGGCTCCACCTTAGATTATGTGATTTCAGCACCCCAAGATGATACACTGTTTTCCAAATGGGTTTGACCAACGTACACCCCTTCCACCAGCTGTGTGTTGGAATTCCTCATGATCCACATCTTTGCCAACACCTGGTATCACCAGACTTCTTCATTTTTGCCCACATACTAATATGATATGTCATCATGGTCTCTATTGGCATTTCCTAAAACTATTGCTAACTCTAAATCTTTCAACTGTTTGAGCCAAGAAGAAAACCGCTCCTTTCTTAAGGTGCCTTGAGTTGACTTTCTGTTGCTCTCAAGTTAAGGGGTCCCCGGGAAGCAGTAATAGGAACGTCAGTGTACCTTAAAGTCGAATTGTATGTCCATGTATTTTCCAAATCTGCTGGAGTTGTCATTCCGGAGTGTTCTGGCATTTCCAAAAGCCTTGGAATACAAAGGGAGGGGACACTGAACCCATCTGTCATTCGCTGACATTGAAGCTCTCCTGTTCATAGAATTCCTGACCCTGAACGACAAGCTCATTGGAGGAGAGAAGGGGGAGCCAGGAATGGAAGCCACTTTATCTGCTAAGAAGAAATCACTTACAGAGCATTTGGTGCCAAATATTGGGGTTGGACACAGAGAAAAGAAGGAGAAAATATCTTCTCTCTAAAATCCAGTCTAGGAATAGATTAGAAATGGCCTAAGGAGAAGTTGGGGCTTCCCTAGTGGCTCAGTGGCAAAGAATCTGCCTGCAATGCAGGAGTCGCAGGAGATGCAGGTTCGGTCCCTGAGTCTGGAAGATCCTTTGGAGGAGGGCATGGCAGCCCAGTCCAGTATTCTTCCCTGGAGAATCCCATGGACAGAGGAGACTGCTGGGTTGCAAAGAGTCGGACACGACTGTAACAACTGTAGTGACTTAGCACGCCTGCAAGGAGAGCTAGATAGGACCCTAGGCCCTGGCTGTTCTAGAAGGCATCCCTGCTGGCCCCCGTCAGCAGACATCTTCCTATAGTATAGGTGTACATAGTTCAGCCCAAAGGTCTACTGGGAAAATCCCTTCAACCATAAATGCCTTTTACACAAAGAGCAACAAAAACAGGAGAAAATAACATATTCAAAAACATCCAACAAGTCAGAGAATTACAGTAGCAAAAATAATAATCAAGATGATTTTAATTAATAAAAAATATTAATGAATAATAGCGTATTATTTTAGTGCTTACTGATTCTGCTGTGTGCTTTTTATGCACGGTGGTTTAGTCACTAAGCCGTGTCCGACTCTTGCGACCCCATGGACTGTAGCCCGCCAGGCTCCTCTGTCCATGGGATTCTCCAGGCAACAATACTGGAGTGGGTTGCCATTTCCTTCTCCATTGGATCTTCCCGACCCAGGGATCGAACCTGGGTCTCCTGCATTGCAGGCAGATTCTTTACCAACTGAGCTACAAATCACTTTTTTTTTTTTCCTTTGGCATTCATCTTGTTTAATCCTCAAAACCTCCTAAGAGGCAGGTACTATGAGTAGGCCCACTTTCCACATGGGGAACTGGCTCCAGAATATGAATGATATGCAGAAGCTTGCTGGTACGTGATCACCCTGGGCTTAGTCTCCATGCCTGCTGAACTTCACACCCTTCACCACGATACAGTAAGTCCCCTACGCACGAACAAGTTCTGTTCCAAAAGCATGTTTGTAAGCCCAACGAAGTTAGTCTAGGGACCCAACTAACACAATTAACTAATAGTATTATACTAATAGTATAATAAGTCCCCTATGTATAATAGTATTATACTAATAGTATAGTAAGTCCCCTATGTACGAACCTTCGAGGTGTGAGCTTTCAGAGATGCAAACACGCGTTTGCGTGTCCGGTTGCGTAAGTTAGTGTGGGTCTCACGTGCAGCCTGCCCTCCACCTCCTGTTGCTGATGATCCTTCAGCTCTATCACGTCCCACCTCCTCTCCCCCCACCAGTCAGGAACTCTTTCTGCCTGCTCACTCGATGCCAGCCCCTGGATGCCAGCTGCTGCACTACTGTCCTTTTCAAGGTACTGTACTATAAGGCTAAAAAATGTTTATTTTTTAATGTACTATTTGTGTGGAAAGCATTATAAGCCTATTACAGCACAGTACTGAATAGCTGATTGTGTTAGTTGGGTACCTAGGCTAACTTTGTTGGACTTATAAACAAACTGGACTTTAGAACACTATCAGAAAGCAGTTCGTTCGTGTGTAAGGGACTGATTATACTACCCATGTGATCTGTTCTCTTCTTAACCCCCAGACCTGCCCATTTTGACCGACCCACCCAAGCAGCGGCTCTTCTTACTTAGTGACTTCCTTGGAACTCCCCTTTCTAGGTCCTTAAAGATCACTTACCTCCAGCACTGGGTTGGAGAACAGCAGTCTGTCACGGGCTATTTGCAGTGACTCGGTCATCGGGCAGGTCACTGCAAAATACTGGAGGATCTTCTTGGAGGCCTCTGTTTTCCCTGCCCCGCTCTCTCCAGAAATGAGGATGAAGTGGTTATTTAGCTCAGAGCACATCATGCGGTAAGCGTTGTCAGCTATGGCATAGCTGGAGAAGGAGTGAGACAGAAACGGAAGGAGCAGGGCCTTCCCTGGTGGTCCAGTGGCTAAGTCTCTGAGCTCCCAATGCAGGGGGCCCGGGTCTGATCCCTGGCCAGGGAGCTAGATCCCATATGCCGCAGCTAACAGTTCACAGGCTGCAACTAAAGCCCCCATGTTGCTGCAATAAAGACCAGGCAAACAATTTTTTTTTTTTTTTTTTAAAGAAGGAGTGGAAGTGACTATAACACTACTTTCCTTGGCTCTGATGCCCATCAGACCAGAAGGACAAACTACCCGGACTCTCAGAAGCCACATCCAGACGGTGGCACCAGGCACTTAGCTCAGAGAGCTAGCAAACCTTCACCATCACCCACTAGACAGCAAACCTCTAATGAGTATTAGTCACTCAGTCGTGTCTGACTCTTTGCAACCCCATGGACTGTACCCCACCAGGCTCCTCTGTCCATGGATTCTCCAGGCAAGAACACTGGAGTGGATAGCCATTCCCTTCTTTGGGGGGATCGTCCCGACCCAGGGATGGAATCTGGGTCTCCTGAATTGAAGGTGGATTCTTTACTGTCTGAGCCAACAGGGAAGCCCCCAAACTCTAATAGTAGTTAAAGTAAAGACTTGGGGCAGGAATAAAAATTTTTTTCAGAATTTACCAATTAAAAATAATCAATCAACATTTCTTATAAGAATAGTCTATGTAAGCTCAGTCGCATCCGACTTCTAGCGACCCCATGGGCTGCAGCCTACCAGGCTCTTCCATCCATGGGATTTTCTAGGCAAGAGTACTGGAGTGGCTTGCTATTGCCTTCTCCGCCCCAAACTCTAATAGTAGTTAAAGTAAAGACTTGGGGCAGGAATAAAAATTTTTTTCAGAATTTACCAATTAAAAATAATCAATCAACATTTCTTATAAGAATAGTCTATGTATTAAATTACATCCCCAAGAGATGTTCTATTAAATGTAGGTGGAAGTAATATCTTGCCTAAATATGAAATAATGCAACAGGTATAAGAGCTCATTTTTTTCCTTCAAAAACTAAAATACTAAATATATGGAGATAGGAAACAAAAAAATATTTAAAATTTCTGTTTTAAAAACAGAAGTTTAGGGCACTATTATAGAGGCTTTATCTACAAGATCAGATACTATTATAAAGGCTTTATCTACAAGATCAGAAACTGAAGCATGAAGGTTTCCTGGGGTTTACTCTTAGAATAGGCTGAGCGCCGAAGAATTGATGCTTTTGAACTGTGGTGTTGGAGAAGACTCTTGAGAGTCCCTTGGACTGCAAGGAGATCCAACCAGTCCATTCTGAAGGAGATCAACCCTGGGATTTCTTTGGAAGGAATGATGC
>SJYT01059876.1:437232-476008 GCA_006410635.1 Cephalophus harveyi
ATGATACTAAAGCTGAAACTCCAGTACTTTGGCCACCTCATGCGAAGAGTTGACTCATTGGAAAAGACTCTGATGCTGGGAGGGATTGGGGGCAGGAGGAGAAGGGGACGACCGAGGATGAGATGGCTGGATGGCATCATGGACTCGATGGACGTGAGTCTGAGTGAACTCCAAGAGTTGGTGATGAACAGGGAGGCCTGGCATGCTGCGATTCATGGGGTCGCAGAGAGTCGGACACAACTAAGCGACTGAACTGAACTGAACTGACTCTTAGAATGTGGCTGTTTGAAAGCTGAGTATTTCTGTAATTGCTGGTGGTGGTGAGGCAGAAAGATTTATAAATGCCTTGGGAGGGGAATAGGTGAATCACCAAGAAAAAGGAAGCAAGACCCTAAATAAAGTGAAGTCACTCAGTCGTGTCCGACTCTTTGCGACCCCATAGACTGTAGCCTATCAGGCTCCTCTGTCCATGGGATTTTCCAGGCAAGAGTGCTGGAGTGGATTGCCATTTCCTTCTCCAGGGGATATTCCCGACCCAGGAATCGAACCCGGGTCTCCCGCATTGCAGGCAGACGCTTTACAGTCTGAGCCACCAGGGAAGCCCAATAGCCCAAAAGTCAACCAAAGAGGAGAAGAGGGAAATTCAGCAAAGCCCAAGAGTCACATACAGATCAGGCAGAATATTGCTTTTTTTAACGGATCGCCAGTCCTGGTAAGTTCTAGTCACCGGCATTCTTCTCAGCTGCCATGATATTCAAGCACCAGTAGGTGGCACTATAGCAATCCACTTCCCAGAGAAGGTAATTAGCTACAGCTGTCATACAAAGATTCTACTTTTCATCACAGTTAAAATGAGATTTGATAATGATCTGCTGATGTTTTCTATTGTGTTGAAAGATTTATTTCAGAATAAGGGAGTAATTTAAGTGAGGTACAGAACCTAATGAGCATGCATCAAGAATGTAGATGGATGGGTATATGAATGGATGGATGAGTGGGTGGATGGATGGATGGGTGGTGGGTGGTGGGTAGATAGATGGATGGATGAATGAATGGAGTGGATGACGGATGGGTGGATGGGTATGTGGATGAATGGATGGGTGAGTAGACAAGTGGATGAATAGGATCAGTAGATGGATGGATGAATGGGGTGGATGATGGATGGATGGGTAGATGGGTGGATGTGTATGTGGACCGGTGGATGCGTAGACTAGCGGATGGATGGATGGATGGATGGGTGGGTGGGTGGTGGGCAGATATGTAGATGGATGGATGAATGGAATGGATGACAGATGGGTGTGTGGGTGAATGGATGGATGAGTAGACAAGTGGATGAATAGGATCGGTAGATGGATGAATGAATGGGGTGGATGATGGATGGATGGATGGATGGGTAGATGGGTGGATGTGTAGGTGGATGGGTGGATGCATAGATTAGTGGATGGATGGATGGATAGGTGGGTGGGTGTGTGGGTGAGTGTGTGGCTGGATGGATGGATAGTTAGATAATGGGTGGATGGATGAATGGATGGATGAAGGGCTAGATGGGTGGGTGTATGGGTGAATGGATGGATGAGTAGACAAGTGGATGGGTGGATAGTGGATGGATGAAAAGTGGATGGATGGATGGATGGATGGGGTGGATGATGGATGGATGGATGGGTAGGTGGCTGGGTAATATGATGAACATACGTGGTGAAGGGAGAGATGGGGGGAAAGAGAGGCAGAAAGAGAAAAATGCTTCTGTTGCTGATTCCATGGGTGCTACTTACACATGTGGCGGCAGCTCAAAGAAGCTGGCCCCTTGATAAAGTTCCATCTGGCTCAGAGTGTAGAGTTCCAGCTCTTGGTATGGGTTCACAGACACAAGGAGGGTCCCAATATATGTCTAGAGGAACAGACCAAAGCACCAGTGAGGCATTCCAGGGTGCAAATGGCTCTGGCAAAAGACCAGCATGTGCTATGATCCCCATGTGCCCCTTCAGTACTGGGATACAACACACAGGTTGTGTGTGTGTGTGTTGGGGAGAGGGGTGGAATGTCTCCACTGTCATGGAACCTAGCTGGCACGGGCAGACAAACAACCGAGTGATCAAGACTGCCCCACTTAGCGTGTTAAGAAAGGCCTGGTTCTGCTGGCAGCCGCCTTGCCACCATGCAGAGAGGCTGCTGCCGAAGGAAACCGACCCAAAAGAAAGCAGAGGTATGGGAAAGAGTCCTCAAGACATCATCCTAGACCCTAGAGATCTGCTTCTGGACCCTGAAGTTACATAGCTCGACAGATTCTCTCTCGGGGCTTAGGCTGATTTCAGTTGGGTCTCTGGCACTGGCAGCTGGAAAGGTCTTAATACAGAGGATCACAGTACACCTGCCAGTGGTTCCTGGACGCGCCCCCTCTGATGGTCAGCCTAGAGTGATACTGTTCACAGCCATCAAGACTAGAGACCGGGGGACTTCCCTGGTGGTCCAGTGGCTACAACTCTGCCCTCCCCATACAGGGGGCTCAGGTTTGATCCCTGGTCAGGGAACTAGATCCTACAGGCCGTAACTAATATCCAGTGCAGCTAAACAAATTAAATAAATTTAAAAAATTTTTTTCTTAAGGCCAAGGACCAGAAGGGAACCACCACACTAGGAAAAACAGCTGAGAAATGAGTTACGCTACATAGATGAGGTTCTCGCTGAAACGCTTGCGGAGGTTGTCCAGAAAAGCAGATTCGCTGGTGTATGCATCCAGCAGCACAAAATCCTGCACCCCAACCTTGTCCCGGGCGGTCAGCGCACCTTCCATGTGCAGACGGATGTGCTTGCGTCTCACTTCTTCTTTCTACGGAAAGCACAACCTTCCTCAGCAACTCACTTATCATGTCATTTTTATCGCATGTCTAGTATGGAAACAGCAAGATCCCAGACCCTGGGGATAGCTGAGAGCAGAGATTACGTTATGCTTTCTTCATTAAGCATTTATGATCTGGTTAGGGATACGAGTAACGATAGTAAAAGCAGTAACTATAGCGCCAGCAGCAGCTGCCAGGGACTCAGCATTCACTGCTTCAGCCTGACACTAACCGTTTGACATGTATTATCTCTATTGATCTTCATTCCGACCCTATCACGTGCTATTATCATGCCCATTAGACTTAATCAAACATAAACCTTCTCATCAGAAGACACTGTTAAGAAATAAATCAGCCAGCCACAAGCTGGGAAAAAAACGTTCATGAGTTAGTTATATACCTGCAAAGAACTTGTATCTAGAATAAAATATCCAGCTTGGTTAAAAGAAAGAAAAAAACTCAGACCTAACAGAAACTGGGCAAAAGACTTGAATGGATGCTTCACAAATGAAGACAGACAGATGGTCAATAAGCACATGGAAAAGTCCTCAACATCTTTAGTCATCAGATAAATGCACCCTTAGAATCACAATGAGGTGCCACCAGAAGAGTTCAAAGAAAAAGACGACATCGAATATTCTCGAGGATGTAAAACGATGGAACTTTCATACGTTGCTGGCAGGAAGAGCAACCGGACGAATCATTGGGGAAATGTCTGGCAGTTTCTAATGAAGTTAACCAAGCCTCTACCCTTTGATGCAGCAATTCCATTCCGAAGTATTTACACAAGAGGAATGTAGACATAGGTCCACAAAAAGACTGGAACATGAAGGTTTACATCAAGTTTATTCATGATGGCCCCAAACTGGAAACAATCCAAGTTCCTATCAACCGGAGAACAGAAGTGGAACATCTATACAATAGAACGGGTAAGCAGTAAAAGAGAGACGACAGGTGTGCACAAAGACACAGACATTACGCCGAGCGAAAGAACTCGGACACAAAAGGCTGCATGCTGTATGATTCCATTTATATGACATTCTAGGACAAGCAAAACTAATCTACAGTGAAAGTCACAACTGTTGCCTGGTTATGGGGGATTGCCTGGCCGAGGACATTTCTGGAGTGATAGAAACATTGCCTAACTTGGGGCAGCTATGAGTTACACGGGTGTATCTATTTGCCAAGATGAATGGCTACAGTGTTGTGCATTTTGATACATGTAAATTCTGTTTTGAAAAGAACCATAAAGATAATCAGATGGGGAGTGGAGGATCGCCAGTGGATGGAGGTGAAGACGATAACACAACGGCAGAATGCTCCTAACTGTTGGAGCTGAGTGGTGGGTATAGAAGGGATTTATTAATCTGTTCTGTTTCTGTTGTTGTCCAGTCGTGTCCCTGACTCTCTGTGACCCCACGGCCTGCAGCACGCCAAGTGTGTATGTGTGAAATTTTCCATAATGAGAAGTTTAAAAAAACTGGATCACCACCAGGTGTCTCCCTACACTAGCCAAATGAAGCTAGAAGGAGTAATCTTGATAATAAGGAGTAATCAAAGGATAAAAATGATGCATTTAGATCAAATAATTTCAGGAGGATTCCCTGGAGTAGGAAATGGTAACCTGCTCCAGTATTCTTGCCTGGGAAATCCCACGGACACAGAAGCCTGGTGGGCTACAGTCCATGGGGCCAGAGAGTCAGACATGGACAAGAGACTGAGGACACACACATTCTAGTAGATGACAAATGTTCCCATTAAAAAAGTTTTTATATAACAGAGGCACAGTGATAAGTATAGAAGGATGAAAGGTAATACAGAAATTCAAGGGTTTCAGCTTGACCAAAAAAAAAGATGATTAAGAGACTTATCAGTTCAGTTGTTCAGATTAAGAGACATATCAGTTCAGGTGAGTCGCTCAGTCATGTTCAACTCTTTAGGATCCCGTGGACTCCAGCACACCAACTCCCGGAGCTTGCTCAAACTTATGTCCATCGAGTTGGTGATGCCATCCAACCATCTCATCCTCTGTCATCCCCTCCTGTCTTATAAGAGACTTATATTTTATAAGTATAGCATAGTGGTGAAAGATGCAAAGACTTTGGAACATGAGTCTGTCAGGTTTAAATCTCATCTCTGTTGCCCCCTGCGTAGTATAATCTTGGGAAAGTCTTAGGCTTTCCAAGCCCCTGTCTGTTTCTTGTCTGTAAAATGGAATCATTAAGTGTAGCTACTTCATAGGATTATTGGTGTGAACAGGACCATGGAAAGCTCTTGGAACAGTGCCAGAGATAATATCAGCTCTGTGAGTTCTTGCTTCCATCCCCATGACTATTAATAATTAGATTGTTAGAAACAAGATCATAACAAAGCAAAAAAGAAATCTGCTGGTGAGAAGTCAACAAGCCCCATATGAAACTGGGAGTGGGCTGGAGTCTGAAGATCCCCTGAAGGAGGAAATGGCAACCCACTCCAGGATTCTTGCCTGGAGAATCCCAAGGACAGAGGAGCCTGGTGGGCTACAGTCCACGGGGTCACAAAGAGTCAGACATGACTGAGTGTGCACACTCTTCATTGGAGTCTGAAGTAATCTCTAGAGCTGCACCCACAAATATTACAGCAGTCTGATCTCTGCATGTGGAGAGTTGCAGAAATGAACAAAGCTTCATTCTTATTCTGGTCCTGGAGGGGGAGTGGCAACATGCTTACTGGAGTGAGTCCAGCAGTCAGCCCCTGGGCCTTACGTGGCCCAAAGTGATTTGATAAAACCTCATAGATTAAAGAGTGCAACGGCCAAAGCACAGTGCATCCACATCAGCCTGGAGTTCCGTTTGCTGCAGTGTTTCAGTACTAAAATCTGGATTTCTTTTATTTAGTTTATTTCAAAATATCTTTAGAAGGACATGGACAAGCTAGAGGGTCCTAATAATATTGACAAGAATGGTCAGGGAGATGAATATTGGAGCAGGAGAAAGGGTATTGAAGAAATTGAAGGGTTTCATCTTGACCAAAGAGACTTTATCATTAAGAAAACATTAATACCATAAACAACCAGACAAGAGGGAAATTAAAAGAGTACGAGATCCTTGCTATACCTACGAAAGAATTCCATCTTTGGGGTGATAAAACTAGGAGATCCTACGATGTAGGGATCACAGACTCTGCTACCTCGAGGGCAGGGACTGCCTGAGTCAAGCCGCAGGTGGCAGGGCTCACGCAGGCTAGCGAGTGGATGGCCGTCTACGTGCAGCTGCTGCTCGGAGTGAGCTGGCTGACGCCAGGCAGGGGTGTCCAGCTTGTGTTGCAAACCCTCCCATTCTTCAAGAAAAGTTTTAAACAGAATTTTATGGACAGTTTGCCCTGTAGAATCCCCCACATTCTGGATTTTGTGGATTGCATTCTTGCAGAGTCATGTAACATGTTTCTCTCTCTCACGCATTTTCTGAAAACTGCTAGTTTGATCTAGAAGACTTATCAGATGCAGGACGGAGTCATTCAGGCAAAAAGATTTTATAGGCAGTACAGTGTACTTCCAACAGAAGTACATAAGGTCTGGCTGATGTTTTAAGATGTCAGTGCTCTAATACACATGCCTAAATCCAGATTTTCTTAAGAGACTGCAAAAAATGGTAATATTCTAACTCTTTCACTTCTTTATTTATTAGCTGGAATCTTTCTATAAAGAGAAACTTTATCAACTATTTGGTTGCCCCAAGGTTCAGTTTGGGGAGAAAAAAGGCAGGATAAATGCTTGCTTTGCCTGTTTTCAGAATGAGTTGGTTCCATAGCGTTCTTCAAAGGGGATGATGAGTTTTTAATATTAAGGTATTGCAGGTTTAACTGTATTTGATATATTTAATCCCATGGCAATTATTTATTCTTATTGATGCTAAAATTGGCCTCCTTGATAGCTCAGTTGGTAAAGAATCCACCTGCAATGTGGGAGACCTGGGTTCAGTTCCTGGGTTGGGAAGATCCCCTGGAGAAGGGAAAGGCTACCCACTCCAATATTCTGGCCTGGAGAATTCCAAGGACTGGATAGTCCATGGAGTCGCAAAGAGTCAGACATGACTGAGCGACTTTCACTTCACATGCTAAAATTATCCCACTTTTGGACAGTGGGGGAACATTTTTAAGTGGGCTCTTGAGTCCTTTTGACATGACCTTAACAGTCTTTGATAGCTTTCTTTGCTTATCAAAATGCCAAGTTGCTTTTAGGTTTATTTTATATGTTCTCAGCCTGGACCTTGAATCTGCCCAAGGAGCTCCGGTCTCTTTCACTGGGGAGGCGGCAGACACCACAGCCAGACACGAGGGGAGCTCACGGTTCCTGGGTTGCTCACTGTTTCCAAAGCTTTTCATTAGAGACACCAAGAGAGTATTTTTTAAGAATAAAATACATGAGTTTATTCTAATTCCATCAATTTAAATACACAATTCAGGGGTTTGTACTTAAACTTACCTTACTTATATCTCTTCCCCTTTCTCCTATCTAAAATTCCAGTTCAGTGACATAATTATTCCTTGGCTTTATTCCACAAGTCACACAACAGTCTCAACACAGCACTACTAACACGATCATCAATATGGTTACCGAAGAGCATTTGAAATATTCTTTAAAGAGGTACTTCTCTATTTTTTTTTTTTTTTTTGGTTGTGCTACGGCATGTGGGCTCTTAGTCCCCTGATCAAGGATCAAACCCTTGCTTCCTGCATTGGAAGCGCAGAGTCTTGGACAGCCAGGGAAGCCCAAAAGTTATTTGCCTTCAGGACACCCCTGGGTGGCACAGTGGATAAGATTCTGCCTGCCAGTGCAGGGGGCACAGATTTGCTCCCTGGCCTGAGAAGATTCTACAGCCAAGGAGCATCTAAACCCATGCATCGCAACTACTGAAGCCTGCGTGGCTAGAGCCTGTGCTCTGTGCAGAGAGAAGCCACTGCAATGAGAAGCCTCGCACCACAGTGAGGAGTAGCTCCCACTCGCTGCAACTAGAGAAAACCCACGCAAAGCAGCGGAGGCCCAGGCAGCCAAAAATAAATAAAAAAATAATTTAAAAAAGTATTTGTCTTCAGAGTACTTCACTGGGTTTGTACAGACACATTACTGTGCTTTAAGCTCCCTTTAAATAGTTGATTTCCACATGACTATCTATACCAGCAATGAGATACATATTTTGGTTCACTTTTATTGTTTTATTTGGGGAGACTGATGTTGAAAATTTATTTTATCATTATGTAAAAGATACCTAATGATGCCAAAAACAAAATAAGGCATAAAGATCTATCTATCATACTTGCCCCTTCCACCCTATTACCTTCTTCCTGCTATAAACAATCATTTCAAAGGCTTTAGAATACTAAAAATTGTTCCTTTTCTTAAATAGAAGCAAATACACACAAAGATTTGCTTTCCTCCTTTCTTAGGCGTATGCTTACAAACTCAAAATGCTGTTTTTCCACCAGTATTTTCACTGGGAAATCTATCCAAGAGATCCCTTCAGAGCTGTTTATAATGCCATTCCTCACTCCTTTTCAGGGTTGCAAAGTACTCCATTGTATCTACACACTATACAATTGACTCTTGAATAACACAGGTTTGAACTTTGTGGGTCCACTTATATGCAGTTTTTTTTTTTAATACTAAATGTTTTTCAGCAGGACTACAGAATCTGTGATTGGTTGACTCTGCAGAGGATCAACCCTAAGTTATAAATGGATTTTTGACTACACAGAAGGTCAGTACCCCAACCCCCATGCTTTTCAAAGGTCAACTGTACGATAGTTTATTCAGGAAGTCCAATAGTAAAAGAGCTTAACTAACCTCTGTCAGAAATTAACAGAAAAATCAGTAGGACAGAGAAAATCTAGACAGAACAATTAGCTAACACAAGTATATCTGTTTGTATATATGATTGTTGCACCCAACAATAATACAGTATGTGCTTTGCACACAGAGCATTTATAAAAATTGACCACAACCTAGGTCATAAAGCAAATCTCAGATTTCAATGGATTCAAATCATGCAAAGCTTAATCTTGATTAAGCCTCACTGAATCTGGTCAGGTCAACACTTCAACAGAATAGAACTTTCTGAGATGATGAAAATGTTCTGTAGCTTCACTGTTCAACACAACAGCTATGAGCTATATGTGGCCTCTGAGCATCTGAAATATGATGGGATGGATAAACTTAATTTTTAATTTAAATTAACTTAGATTTAAATAGCCACAGGTGGCTAGTGACATGTTTAGGCTGCACAGGTCTGGAATCTAATTTTCAGTTCAAAGGAAAACAAAGAATGAGAAACACTTTAATAAAAAAGGCACTTCCATCAGCAGCCACCTAAATTCAAACTAGGAAACTCTATGGGCCAGACTATCTACTTTCTTCATCATTTGTTGAAGAACAGTGCAAGAGAATCTACATATTAAAAGACATGAAACAGAAAGATGTAAATCAAAATCATGATAAGCCATCATTTTATACCCACTAGGATGACTACAATCAAAATGTCAGACAATAGCAAGTGTTGGGGAGGAAACAGAAAAATTGGAATCTTCGGATATTGTTGATAGAATATAAAATGGTGCAGTCACTTTGGAAAACAGCCTAGCAGTTCCTCAGCAGGTTAAATATAGACTTCTTATATGACCCAGCTGTTCTTCTCTTAGGTATATACCCAAGAGAAATGGAAATGTGTCCACGCAAAAACTCGAATAGACATGTTCACAGCAGCGTTAGTCATAATGGTCCCAAAGTGGAAATAACTCAAATGTCCATCAGCTGATGAATGAATAAACAAAATGTAGTACACCTATACAGTGGAATATTAGTTGGCAATAAAAAGGGATGAAGTGGGACTTGCCTGGTGGTCCAGTGGTGGAGAATCTGTCTTCCGATGCAGGAGATGCATGCTTGATCCTTGGTTGGGGAATCAAGAACTCACAAGCCATGGGCCTACAAAGTTCACACACCTCAATGAAAGATCCTGCGTGTCACAGCTAAGACATGACACAGCCAAAAATAAATAAATATTTTTTAAAACAATATCAAAAAAAGAAAGGAATGAAGTACTGATGCATATATGGGTCAACTTTGAAAAGACTATGCTAAGTGGAAGAATCCAGTCACAACAGATCACTTATATGATTCCATTAATATGAAATATCCAGAATAGGCAAATCTATAGTGACCGAAAGGTAGTTAGTGGTTACCAAGGGCAGGGGGGTTGAGAGAAAATGAGAAGTAACTGCTATAGGATAAAAGGTGTTTTTCTTTTTAATATGTATTTTATTTCTTTATTTTTGGCTGCTCAGCATGTGGGATCTTAGTTCCTGGACTAGGATCGAACCCATCCCCTCTGCAGTGAAAGTATGGAGTCTTAACCACTGGACTGCCAGGGAAGCCCCGTTAAGGTCTCTTTTTAACGTGATGACAGTGTTTTAAAATTGATTTTGGTGATGGTTGCACAACTCCGAATATAGTAACAAATTTGAGTTGTGTACTTCAGAGGGTGAATTTCTTGAATGGTATGTGAATTAGATTTCACATACTGTCACAAAATTAAGATCTAAATGTGCAAGGCAAAACTATAAAGTTTTAGAAACAAATGTAAAAGTTATCTTCATGACCATGGGGTAGGGAAAAATTTCTTCATAATTTATACAAAAGAATATCAATCATAAAGGGAACTGAAGTGTTTGCTCGCCAAAATCTTCTGTCCATGGGATTCTCCAGGCAAGCATACTGGAGTGGGTTGCCATTTCCTTCTCCAGGAGATCTTCCTGACCCAGGGATCAAACCTGGGTTTCCTGCATTTCAGGCAGACTCTCTACCATCTGAGCCACGAGGGAAACTCAACTATAAAGGGAACAACATGCAGTCTTGGCTGTATGAAAAATGAGCTTTTGTTTATCAAAAGATATTTAGAAAGTGAAAAGAAAAAGTACAGAGTGAAAAAATAATGCATAAAGAGGATTTGGGGCTTCCCTAGTGGGCTCAGATGGTACAGAATCTGCCTGCAATGCAGGGGCCCGCATTTGACACCTGGGTTGGGAAGATCCCCTGGAGGAGGGCATGGCAACCCACTCCAGTATTCTTGCCTGGAGAATCCCATGGACAGAGGAGCCTTACAGGTCCATGGGATTGCAAAGTGTCGGACATGACTGGGTGACTAACACAAACACACAGAGAGAATTTAGGGATGAATAAAAAAGAAACCCAGCTGACTCAATGACTAGCAGGCATTTTGTTGAAGAATAAAATGGCTAATAAAAATGTTTTAAATGCAAATTTTTACCCCAGTGGAATACAATTGCATACTTAACACATTGGTAAAAAATTTTTAAACCTTATAGGATAACAAAAATGTCAAGCGAGAGAAATTCTCAAACTCTGTGGATAGGAGTGTAAATTGGTATAGCTGCTTTAGAAAACAATTCAGCACAGCCTAGTAAAAGTTGAGGACACATGCCCTGTAACCAAGCATCTTCCTTCTTCTTGTTTATGTGCAGCGAGGGACAAACATGAGAGGCATGCAGCAGCATTATTTGTAACAAGCTATAACAGGCTTAGCTGTTCAGTCGTGTCCAGCTCTTTTCGAACCCACTGACTGCAGCCCACCAGGCTCCTCTGTCCATGGGGATTCTCCAAGCAAGAATACTGGAGCGGGTTGCCATTTTCTTCTCCAGGGGATCTTCCCAACCCAGGGATCGAACCCAGGTCTCTCGCATTACTGGTGGATTCTTTGCCATCTGAGCCACCAGGGAAAGCCTCAAAACAGGAAAAAACCTCAAGTTCTAACAATAATAAAATACATGGCTATCACTACCACATAACGCTATAATCATATCAGACAGTTATTCAGAACTTTACAGAGCACCATGCACTGCCTTAAGTACTTTTCACATATGGATTCATTTGAAACCTTTCAACAACCCTATAAGGTAGTAGATATTTTACTCCCATTTTTCAGATGTGAAAACTGAGGCTCAGAGAGGTTAAATAGCTTGCCACAAGGAGAGTAGAGTTGACAGAGATTCAAATCTAAACCATTTATATTCAAATCTAAACCATCCATGCTCTTTTTTACACATTCCAGAAGGACACAAAACAAGATTTCAAGAAATGGAAATACATGTCAGATCCTGGAAAAGGAGATTCAAAGATGTTTAATTTAACTATTATGCTGTGTACAGTAGTGAAAGCGAATGAAGAACAATTAGACTCATCAACATGATTAGATTTTAAATGAACAACATTGTTCAAAGAAAAGCAAATCACATAAGAATATACACATACGTATGTAGTTTCTTTCTATTTTAACCAAGGTCCCAAAAAAGCAAAATTAAGCAATATGCTGCTTGAGGATACATTCACCAGTGATCCAACTACCAGGAAAACAAAGGATTGTACCTATCTAACACTGGGTAAAAACAATATAGTTATTATTCTTTAGGTTATAAATATATGTTCTTCTTCATGGATGTTATTTTGCAATAAAAGTACTAAAAAAACTAGGCCAACCTCATTCAGGTATAGCAATACCAAATTCCTCAATAAGTGATTAGTAAAGAGAATTCAATATAACAATAAAGCGATAGTAAAATGTGACCAAGTGGGATTTACTCCAGGAAGGCATATTAGAAAATCTATTAATAATAGACTTATCATATCAGTTGATCAAGAGTGGAAAACTACACATCTCATAGATTCTGAAATGGCACTTGATACAGTTTAACTGTCTTGATAATTACACTTATCAAAAAAGAACAGAAACCAAAACAAATTCCAGAAGGATCAAAACAGAAACATCAAAAAAGAAAATGATAAAATATTAGAAGAAAATACAGGTGAAGGGAAGAATGCCTTTTTAAGTATGATACAAAATTCAGAAGCCAGAGAAGAAAACACTGATCAATTCAACTACAAAGAAAAAATTCAGGCTAGGAAGAGCATCATTAGCGGAGTCAAAAAATAAAAACATTTTTGGGGAAAAAAGTGCAATTCACATCTCAGACAAATGACTTGTTTCCTTAATATATAAAGAGCTTCCATAAATCAATAAGAAAAAGTTCAACACCCCTCAACAGGCATCACATCAAAAGTGGGCAAGGGATATAAACAATTCACAGAAATGAATAGGAAAATTTGTCTTTTAAACATTAGAGAAAGATACACAACCTCACTCCAAAGAAAAATGCTATTAAAATACATTGAGATACCACTAAAATACCATTTCTCAATTTTGGCAATCTGATAGGTAGTTTGAGAACACAGTCTTCATGAGAGTGTGGCAATTACTTGCATCTATTACAGGTGAGAGGACACATATATTGTAGAACATCTATGAAATGTAATTTGATAATATATTTTAAAAATAGCCAGGACATGGAAACAACCTAGATGTCCATCAGCAGATGAATGGATAAGAAAGCTGAGGTACATATACACAATGGAGTATTACTCAGCCATTACAAAGAATTCATTTGAATCAGTTCTAATGAGATGGATGAAACTGGAACCTATTATACAGAGTGAAGTAAGCCAGAAAGAAAAACACCAATATAGTATACTGACACATATATATGGAATTTAGAAAGATAGCAATGATGACCCCGTATGTGAGACAGCAAAAGAGACACAGATGTATAGAACGGACTTTTGGACTCTGTGGGAGAGGGAGAGGGTGGGATGATGTGGGAGAATGGCATTGAAACATGTATACTATCATGTAAGAACGAAGCACCAGCCTATGTTCGATACAGGATACAGGATGCTTGGGGCTGGTACACGGGGATGATCCAGAGAGAGGATATGGGGTGGGATGTGGGAGGGGGATTCAGGATTAGGAGCTCATATACACCCATGGTGGATTCATGTCAATGTATGGCAAAACCAATACGGTATTGTAAAGTAAACTAAAGTAAAAATTAAATAAATAAATTAATTAAATTAAATTAAAATTAAAATTAAAATCAAGTACACATTCTTTTATGTAATAATTTCACTTATAGATATTTAATCTATTATATATGATCTCACAAAGATAAAATTCAAATATTCATCAATAAGGAAACAGGTAACGCAGCACAGTGGAACTCTATAGAGGTACAGATTCTTCTCCATAGATCACTACCATATGACGTGAGGTCATAATATTTCTTTAACAGATTTTTTGTGAGGATATGAGGTAGCACCAAATAAAGAGTAGTTTGTCCTCCAGAAGTAGGAGATGATAAAAATAACAATGAATGTAGTATAAAAGGAGTTGAATGAAAGAGGCAACCAAGATGGTGGTTGCATGGGTGTGAGCTTTATGATAATTCATCAAACTGCACATTTATTTGGGCTTCCCTGTGGGTGCGGTGGTAAAGAACCCACCTGCCAATGCAGGAGATGCAAAAGATGTGGATTCAATCCCTGACTCAGGAAGATCCCCCAGAGAAGGAAATGGCAGCCCACTCCAGTATTCTTGCCTGAGAAATCCCATGGACAGAAGAGCCTGGTGGGCTACAGTCCATGGGGTTGCAAAGAGTCAAACATGACTGAGTGACTGAGCGTGCATGCTCACACTTTTATTTATGTATTTTTCAGTGTGTGGGCTATAGCTCACAATTAAAAACCTTTTGAAAACATCATATCTTAATTGTTTCCTCTCAAGATAAAGAATGTTGGGCAGCAGTGGCTATGAGGAAGTCCACGTTTTATTTTTCACTTATTCGCTATAAAATCAGAGCTGAGGAAGCTGAGTCATTGAATGCCTTGCTTCAGTGAAAATTAGGTAGACTTGTGGAGACAGCGGGTAAACAGGATAAACCAAGAGAGAAAGACTGGGAGGATGGAAGTTATGTTCACATGTCAGAAGGAAGATCAACATTCTGTTGCAGCTTTTAAAAGTTTTGATTCTTGCATCTATTTCTCCTCTAACACAGAATCCTGTGGCTGCTTCTCATACCTAAAGCCTAAAAGCCAATGAGGATTTCACGCAGAGTCTTGTAAGCAAGACTCGCTTCTGTCAACATCTTTAATTCACAGATGAGAAAAGTTTAGCTTTTTTTTTTCTTAGTGCAATACTTCCATACAATTATTAATCCCATGGAAAAAAGTTGAGACTGTGGATGTTTTCGGCTATATCCACGAGGACCAGAGACGTCTTCCAGGGAACAAACACATTCACCCTCCACTCCGTGAAGGTAGGTGACCCAAGAGTGTGGAATGTTCCACCTTCCAGAAACATTTTACCTAGGAGCATCAGACATCCACAGCTATTTTTGCCTTCGTCTCCCTGACATTCGTATTAGGAAAATTCCAGGGAGAGAGAGAGAAGACCCTGGCTATGGCAGTTGGCTCACTGGCAACAAAGCCGTATTGAAGCTCTGAAGTTGACATCTCCACACCAATTCAAGCAGCACAGAAACCCCTGTTAGTTTTGTCATAAACCGATTAGAGCTGGTACACAGACCGAAGGATCTCAATGCTTCGACACTGAATAGCCACTCAGATCCCAACAGCTTCCCCAGTAAAAACCCACTGGGAAATTGTCAGTAAGTTCACCACAACGTGCCATCTGAGATACTCTTCAGTCTCATAATCATCTCCACACACACTCAGGAAAAAATAAAATGATGTTTAGTCCACAGAAAGCGGCAGCCACCCATGCCTGGGACCCCCTGCTTGATGTATGAAACACGCTTCGAGAGTCTGGTAAAGGCAGACCGTCCGGCTGCTGCTGGAGCAGGACGAGGGGGTGGGGGTGGGGAGAGCCTCGACCCTTTCCCAAATCAAAAGGGGGGAAAGTAAGTGAGAAAATCTCCGGAGTTCAAACATTCCTTTAAACCCCACAACTTTAAATACTAAATGTGTTTCATGGCTGCCATCTTGAAAAACATTAGTTTGCCAAAGGCGGCCTTTGATTCCCATTTGGGATGGAAACGCTGGCAGATAATCCATTGAAACAGGTCCCGCACAAAGCCCTTTTGCAACAATCGTGGTGCTTGTGAAGGACAACATTTTTGTGCCCAAAATAAAACATTTTAATGCGCTACAATCCATTACACATATAGTCCTCCATTTCCTTTCAGTAATTATTCATTAGAAAACATTTAACGTCACTGTGGATTTCACACTGGGCAGTCTGGACACAAAGAACAAGAGATGGCCCATTTATAAGGGGCTGGGGTCTTCTTTTCTAATCTGAGAAACTCCGAGGAGGTGGGGCCTGCAGGACACAACAGGCCGGCTAAATTGTGCGGTTAACGGTCAAAGCCCCCCTGCCTACTTTGACACTCATTTAAAGATGACGGGGAACAAAAGAGATTTGTTCTGTGCAACCCTTTCTTGTTACGCAGTCTACATCGGGCTCCGTGCATGAAACCCGCCCGATATTTTATTCCACCTGCCAGCTCCCTGCCGCCTTCCTCGACTCTCTCCTCTGCTACTTGGCTTTCTCCCACTTTAACACAAAGAGACAGGTAAAGAATATCTGTAAAAGCGGCCCATTCAGCATGTCAGCTTTCATAATACAATTGCCTGTCAGGTCCCCGAGGAGCTATGAGGCACTCAAACGTCTGGGCTCAGGCCAGAAATCCAGCCCGCACTTCTGTTGGTTTAGCCGGGCAGCTTCTGGTCACCTCCCACCCTCCCACAGTGGAGGGCCATCTCCCGGGGCACAGACACTGAAAACCATCTTGAATAACAACAGTCTGAAACATTTGCTCCATCAGCGAGAGACCACATGCCCACTCCCAATGGGCTGCATGTATACTCCTTTCATGCCTATGTTAAAAAAAATGTTAACCGAAAACTCAGACCCGGGGATCTAGAGTCATTGGAAAAGTTGGGGAATATTTATCCTATAGCCATTTTTTAAAAAAAGGTATGCAACAGAATAAAATAGTTTAACAGCAGAGGAGTCTTCCCTAAGGTAGTGGGGAAAGATCCTATCTTGAGAGTCTAAGCAGATTAAGATGCATGGGCATATGTACAAATCTAAAAACCTCTAGTTCCATTTCGACTCTGCAAACTGCATGAAGAGTATATATCACCTAGTGATGCTTCCAGAATATACTGATGAGAAGCCAGGGAGGACAAATAGGCTTGGCATTCCTAGCGTCTCAAAAATGATTCATGTCACGGTATGGCTGTTTTTATAGCTGTTTGCATGTTATACCTGCTTTTTATCATTATTCTGATGGGTTAGAGAAACTGCCTCTGGTTGCAGAGTCAAACGGCAAGAATATGCCAGAGAAAATCAGTGGGTACTTACAGAGAAAGCAGGATTCATAAGGAAGCCAGTCACAGGAGCTCAGTCAGCTCAATAAAATTCTAAAAAAATGAAACAGTTATGATGGTCTGTGTCAGAGAATAGCAAACTAGGGCTCGTGGGTCAAACCCAGACAGCTGCCTGCTTTTGACGCAACAAAAGAATAATTTTTTTTTTAAGTCGTGAGAAAATTGTATGAAATTCCAATGTCTGTGTCCATTAACATTTATTGGACTATAGCCATGATTATCGTGTATGTCTATCTGTGACTACTTTCCTGCTATGACAGACTTAAGTAGTTGCCAAGGAAGCTGAATGGTCCACAAAATCTAAAATATTTACTATCTGGCCCTTTATTAAAAAAATCTCTGATCCCTACTCTATATCCAGTATAGCATACATGTCTCTAGTCCTTAAGATCCAGGCTTCCAAATCAATGGTATTTAAAAATTGTAGGCACCAAGAGAAAAATAAAAAAAGTGGAATTTGAAGTATAACCCTTTCCAAACAAATGTTTGATGGTTTATGATGAATCCCTCAAACTTATGGCTGGACTACTTCTTAATTAAGATATTGATATCCAGCATTGTTAAATATTGAAAAATAGGGTCGTTGAGAACGCGAGGTGAGATGGTTCCTTTCCAGACCCACTGCTGCTTCTTAGCTGCCCAAGCACACACAGCAATTTAACTGTGCAAACAGCAGGTAGCAGTATCTCCAGTAGAACTTAGTGTCTGTTTGCTCCATAAACAATGCTTCTAGTTTTCAAGAAAACCGTCTGAAGGGTGGTACTCAGTGGCAGCCAAAACTTGAATCAAACATACATCAAGAAAGAAAGCAAGATCTGATACTTTGATTCAAGGGGGAGTCTCAGCTGTGGAAAGGATAAGGATCAAACTTGAATGATAAGAGCATTATCACATTGTACTTTTTTATGCATCCGATTTGCTCAACGGCTGAAATGCAGGACTATCTTTTCTTGTAACGACAAGAAGACTGTCAGCTTTTGATTATTCAACTGCAGCCTCTTAATCACTACTGAATGTGTATAATTATGAATATCAGTAAACAGAATAATGCTTCTAAATTACCTTAGGGATTAGATGGTCTCCTAGTAAGAATTAGAACAGTTCACAAAGTCTTAATTGCCTCATGGGAGTTCCAGGTGGAGAAAGAAATGGCCATGCAACTGCATACATTTTTTTCAGCATAAAGTCGAGGATTAAAAAAATCAAATGCAAGGGCTAGATTTCTCTTACTACTTCCCAACAATATGTAAACAAATTAGACCAATAAATACAGCAAAAAAATCTTAGATGCTTACTGCATTTTTTCCCCTTCATACACATTCTTTTTTTTTTTTAAATTGAGGTGTAACTGACATATAGAATTATATTAGTTTCAGATGTACAAGGTAATGATTTAATACATTGTGAAATGGTCACCATAAAGTCTAGCTAACAGCCACCGACTTACACAGTTGTAAAATTTTTTTCTTTGATGAGAACTTTTAAGATCTCTTTTAGCAACTTTCAAATATAACAACAATATTCTTAACTATAGAGTTACCATACTGTATATGACATCCCCATAACTTATTTAGTTTATAACTGAAAGTTTGTATCTTTTGACCACTTTCAACCATTTCTCCCAATCTCCAACTCTGGCCACCACCAGTCTCTTTTCTATATCTATGAGCTTGGGTTTTTGCTTGGTTTTGTTTTTAAGATTCAACATGGAAGCAGGGGATAAATTAGGAGTATGGGATTAACAGATTCACACTAATATATATATATATATACACACACATATACATATACACACAATAAATAACAAGGATTTTACTGTATAGCATAGGAAACTATAGTCAATATTTTATAATAACCTATAATGAAAAGAATCTGAAAAAAGAATATGTATATATATAACTGAATCACTTTACTGAATACTTGAAACAAACACAATATTGTAAATCAACTATAGTTCAAGAAAAAGAAAGATTGAACATGTCAGTAATATCAGACAGTGTCTGTCTTTCTTTGTCTGACTTATTTCACTTGGCAAAATTCCCTCATGGTCCATCCATGCGGTCACAAGTGGTGAGACTGCTTTCTTTTTTGTGGCTGAATACTATTCCATTGTATATTTATACCACATTCTCTTTACCCACTAATCTATAGATGGACACTTGGATTGCTTCCATGTCTTAGCCATTACAAATAATGCTGTAGGTAACTTCCCTGGTGGTCCAGTGGCTAAGACTCTGTTCTCCCAATGCAGGGGGCCTGGGTTTGATCCCTGGTCAGGGAACTAGATCCCATAGACTGCAATGAAAAAGATCCTGAGTATCACAGCTCAAACCTGGCACAGCCAAATAAATATATAAAAATCAATTTTATTCATTCTCCCCCAAACCCCGCATGTATATGTATGGCTGAGTCCCTTTGCTGTTCACCTGAAGCTACCATGATATAAAATAAGAAGCTTAAAGTTAGAAAAAAAATTTTTTAATATATTGAAAATTTTAAAAACTAATATGGGAATACCCACATTACAAAAAAAAAAAAAAGTAACATTACAATGAATACAGCAGTACGCATAGCTGCTTTGAATGGAGAATATATATCCTAAAAAGTTTTAGCTTTTCCTCAAGTCCATGAAAATTCCTTGAAGTCCCATGTCCCTGAGTTTATGGATGAATTTATAAAAGCAGCATTTTCTTCCCTTAAAGAGAATCTTATTGGTATTCTCAGCTATCTTTCCCTGGAAAGAAAGATAGTTCATGGTTTGGGAGCCTTGCAAACACTCAGTGGAAACTAGACACTGACCATGGATTAATGCTAAAACCCATTTGGAATGATAAGTGATAAAGTGTGGTCCAGGATCTTCCCAGGGTGCCCCCACCTGCTCAGTCCACATTTCTTTGGGGTCAATGAAGAAATTAATAGACATCACAGAATAGACAGCTTTCAGCATAGCTTTTTAAACTATTTAGGGCTTCCCAGGTGGCATAGTGGGAAAGAATCACCTGGCTATGCAGGAGACTCAAGAGACAGGTTCAATCCCATGGAGGAGGAAATGGCAACCCTCTCCAGTATTCTTGCCTGGACAATTCCATGGACAGAGGCGCCTGGAGGGCTACAGTCCAAAGGGTCACAAAGAGTTGGAAATGACTGAGCAACTGAGCACGTAAGCAACGAGACCCCGCTGTATAGCACAGGGAACTCCACTCAATTCTTTAGTGACAAAGAGCGGATATATGTGTCCAGAGTGTCGAGTCACTTCGCTGTACAGCAGAAACTAACGCAGCATCGCAAAGCAACTATACTCCAGCAAAAACTAGAAAAAAATAATAAAGTTAAGGAAGGTTGAAGGTAAAGGAAACTATAATTCCCTGGAGGCAACATGCATGTGAAAATTGAGAAAGAAAACTCTAAGTACTCTGAGGCTGAGAAAAGGGTTCACTGAGGGGGGAAGCAAGAAAGGAAGAAGGGAAGGCTACACATAATTCCTTAAGGGACAAATAAACAAGAAATATGCACCAAATAAAGACCAACATGTGCCATTAAAAAAAAAAAATTTACTTTTCTGGATCTCGCTACCTTAAAAACAATTGCTGTGTCAGGTCTTGGCTGCAGCCTGTGAACTCTTGGTTGCGGCACGTGGGCTCTAGTTCCCTGACCGGGGTGGAACAAGAGTCCTCTGCACTGGGAGCGCTGTATCTCAGCCTCTGGACCACCAGGGAGATCCTTGGGTTTTGGTTTAACACTGTATGGTTTCTGGGAATTCCCTGACAGTCCAGTGGTTAGGGGCACTTCCCAGGTGGCTAAGTGGGTAAAGAATCCGTCTGCAATGCAGGAGACACAGGAGATGCGGGTTTGATCCCTGGGTCAGGAAGATCCCCTGGAGAAGGAGATGGTAACCCACTCCAGTATTGTTACCTGGAGAATCCCATGGACTGAGGAGCCTGGCAGCTACGGTCCATGGAGTCGTGATGAATCGTCCATGACCACAGTGACTGAGCGCAGATGCGTGTGCACACCGCGGTTAGGACTCAGCACTTCCATGTAGGAGCCTGGGCTCAACACCTGGTTGGGATTGGACCCTCAAGCTGTGCAGGGCAGCCAAAAGGGAAAAAAGAAACTCGGAATGGCTTCTGATGTGAAAAAGCAGGGAAAAAAGTATGAAAAGTATGCTGACTAAATAGGCAACTATTAAAAGCCTCCCATAAATATAGCTCTTTTAAAATACTATCTTTTCTGTTATCTGATTATATAAGAATTACACATACATTTTAGACATTCTAGGAAAACATGATAAGGAGAATAAAAATTATCCAAAATCCTACCACTCAGAAATTACCACTGTTTTCCTTTTGAAATATTCCTTCTAATCTTTCCCACCCCTGTGTGTGTGTGTGCACATAAAAATACTGGGATACTGTTTTATTTGTGATTTGGTATCATTTTTCTAAAATAATGTGATTAATCTTCATAAATTTAGAATGACACTATAACATATCATATAGTATAAAATCACCTCAGGAGCTTTCCTGGTGGTCCACTGGTTAAGAATCCACCTGCCAATGCAGGGCACATGGGTTTGATCCCTGGTTCGGGAAGATCCCATGTGCTGCAAGGCAACTAAGCCCGTGTGCCTCAACTACTGAAGCCTGCAAGCCCAGACCCCGTGCTCTGGAACAGAAGTCACCGCAACGAGAAGCCCGTGTACCGTAACCAAGAGTAGCCCTCTCATTGCAACTAGAGAAAGCCTGAGTGCAGCTATAATTAATCAGTTAATTAAAAAAA
Source organism: Cephalophus harveyi (assembly GCA_006410635.1). Classification (NCBI taxonomy): domain Eukaryota; kingdom Metazoa; phylum Chordata; class Mammalia; order Artiodactyla; family Bovidae; genus Cephalophus; species Cephalophus harveyi. The sequence goes on from SJYT01059876.1 coordinate 459,142, forward strand.
AATCTTTTGGAATTGAAATGTGCAGAATTACAAGGTTAGAAATCAAAGTTCAGGTAATTCAGTTAATTTGCTAGTAAGTTTTATGGACTCCAATGTTATATTTTAAGCCTTATGACCAAGTACCCCTGATATGAAACTATTAGTATTGAGAACTAGAATTATTTTCATCAATACATGTCATCTTTGAAAGACTCCATTAAAAGTAGAATTCTGAGAAGAGCCAGACTTGCGTGATAACAAAGAATCTGGCACTGAAAACAGAAAAAATCGCACATCTTCTCAACTGGATTGAAAGCCTCTTCTTGTTCTGCTAGTAAAACTTAAATTCTGAAACAAGGAAAGAGAGCAGGTCTCATCTGACAGAATCCTGAATATCTAGAAAAATCATACAGGAGAGGAAACAGTTTTATTTTATCTAAATGACAGTGACGGAAAAACAGCATAATTGGAACCAACTTCTCTGACCAGCATAGACTCATGTGTTTTAGACTCAAGCAGAGACGATTTTATAGAACCTGCTGAAACTATTACAAACATTGATCCTAGAATCTGTATTGTCAATTTAAGAAGCAAACTATCACACTGCAAATTTGAGTGATCCTATTAAATAGGAATATAAGCGCAGTCAAAATAATCATAATTATGGAGTTTTCTTATTTTTTTGATTTTTAAAAGTTTGGTTTTTTTTTTGGCCATGCCATGCAGCATGTAGGATCTTAGTTCCCTGTCCAGGAATTGAACTTTATGCCCCGCAGCAGAAGCTCAGAGTCTTAATCACTGGACTACTAAAGAAGTCTCTTATTTTTCAAAAGAGCACAGCAGTTGATTAACTGGCAAATACTTTCTGAGCATCTACTGTGTGCAAAGCACTATGACAGGCATCTGGCCCCAGGAACTCACGACCCCTAGAGAAATAAAATGCAATTACAGGGACAGGAAATAAGACAACAGACCTGGAGTCAGTGGCTAAGCTTTCTGATGACTTTTCTCTGATTTTCATCAAAAATGGTTAACTAGAAATTACTTAAAATAATGTCATTACATTTCTGCTGTCAAACTCTGTTTGATATTGTTTTTCTTCAAGATTTCAGGATGAAATATTTATTTTGTAAGTCAAAAGATAAGGTAAGATAACGGGAGCTGACCGGAGGAAAAGCATTCATAAGAGCTTTTAATAGCAGGGATGTGAAAACACACAGCCTGGCTTAGATGCTGCTTTGCTTTAAAAATAAGTCAGACTATACACATGCCTATGGCTGATTCATGTTGAGGTTTGACAGAAAACAACAAAATTCTGTAAAGCAATTATCCTTCAATTAAAAAATAAATTAATTTTAGAAAATAAGTCATACCAAAATTAGTGGGCAAAATGAAATTACTTGAAATGAGATCTAAGAGGCGGCTTATGCTCCCCCACCGAGGATGGAACCTGCGTGGAGTTCAGGGAACCCTTAGGAACTCTTGCGGAGGAAGTGCAGTGTCTTAACTTCTGGACCTCCCGGGAAGTCCCCAAAATAAATACGTTTGATTGTGATGGTTGGTCCATGGATCAACACTTGCACATTGTACAATGTCATTTGTCCTGGTCTAAATATTGTACTGAAAGTAGTAATGGGCTTCCCTGGTGGCTCAGAGGTTAAAGCTTCTGCCTCCAAAGCGGGAGACCCGGGTTCGATCCCTGGGTTGGGAAGATCCCCTGGAGAAGGAAATGGCAATCCACTCCAGTGTTCTTGCCTGGAGAATCCCATGGACGGAGGAGCCAGTCCACTGGGTCGCAAAGAGTCGGACACGACTGAGCGACTTCACCTCACCTCACCTCAAATATTGTACTATGTAAGACACAACCACAGAGGGACACTGGGTGAATGAATGGTCCGTGGGACCCTCTCTGTACAATTTCTGCAACGTTTTATAAGCTTATATTTTAAAAAGTTTAAGAATTACCTATTGCATTTTGACTCTTGGATGTGTCATAAAGACCCTTACTCCTTGGAAGAAAAGCTATGACAAACCTAGACAGCTTATTAAAAAGTAGAGACATCACTTTGCCAGCAAAGGTCTGTCTAGTCAAAGCTATGGTTTTTCTAATAGTCATGCATGCTCATCAGAGTTGGACCATGAAGAAGGCTGAGTGCCAAGAACTGATGCCTTTGAACTGCGGTGTTAGAGAAGACTCTTGAGAGTCCCTTGGACAGCAAGGAGATCAAACCAGTCCATCCTAAAGGAAACCAACCCTGAATATTCACTAGAAGGACTGATTGAAGCTCCAATACTTTGGCCACCGGATGCAAAGAGCCAATTCATTGGAAAAGACCCTGATGCTGGGAAAGACAGGGCAGGAGGAGAAGAGGGCGCCAGAGGATGAGATGGTTGGATGGTGTCACTGACTCAACGGACATGAGTTTGAGCAAACTCCAGGAGAGAGTGAAGGACAGGGAAGCTGGGCACGCTGCAGTTCCTGGGTCCGCAAAGAGCCGGACATAACTTAGCAACTAAACAACAACAACAACAAAGGCACGAAAATATATAAAGTCACAAAATATATTTGAACTCATGGCAAGGTACTTATTTGAAACATGGTGAAAGCCATCCTCTATAAACATGAATGTAAATCTTGAGTCTCTTCCTTATTATCTGACAGGAGAGCTTTCTGATTTCTGACCAAGTTCCCTACAATTCAGTTAACTTGGAGGAAAGAGGCAACTGACCAGATGATTTGCATAAAGTGGGCAGCATATGGAGATAGCCGGACACGAGTGATGCCCAATCAAGTGGCAGGAAGTGAGTGCTCAGTTATCATCAGCATCATTATTCAAGCAGTTCTTCACTGTGCTTCGCTCATCAAACCCAGCTCCCCCTGAGGTCATTTCTAAATGGCTCCTTCTCTAATATTTCCAAAAAGGCTTCAACTTTTCATTTTAAAATAATTATAGACTCATAAGAAGTTACAACAATAATACAGAGATATCCCATGTAACTTTTACCCAAGTCCTCCCAAAGTAATATAACTTTAGTACTAGAAAATTGACATTGGGACAATCTTCAGGTTTTATTTGGGGTTTTTACTTGCACTCATGTGTGTGCAGTTCTGTGCAATTTTATCACATGTATGTAACCACCATGACAATCTGACACAGAATTGCTCCATTATCCCTAAAGACATGCTACTCTGTACAGTCATACCAAACATCCTCTCTCTAACTCCTGGCAATGAGGAGTCTGTTTCCCATCTCTGTAATCATATCATTTCAAAAATTATTTGAAGACATGCAGTATATAACATTTTGACGTCTTTTTTCACTCAGCATGATGCCTTTGAAATCCATCCAACATCTTGGATGGATCCACAGTTTGCAAACAACAACAAAGGCACGAAAATATATAAAGTCACAAAATATATTTGAACTCATGGCAAGGTACTTATTTGAAACATGGTGAAAGCCATCCTCTATAAACATGAATGTAAATCTTGAGTCTCTTCCTTATTATCTGACAGGAGAGCTTTCTGATTTCTGACCAAGTTCCCTACAATTCAGTTAACTTGGAGGAAAGAGGCAACTGACCAGATGATTTGCATAAAGTGGGCAGCATATGGAGATAGCCGGACACGAGTGATGCCCAATCAAGTGGCAGGAAGTGAGTGCTCAGTTATCATCAGCATCATTATTCAAGCAGTTCTTCACTGTGCTTCGCTCATCAAACCCAGCTCCCCCTGAGGTCATTTCTAAATGGCTCCTTCTCTAATATTTCCAAAAAGGCTTCAACTTTTCATTTTAAAATAATTATAGACTCATAAGAAGTTACAACAATAATACAGAGATATCCCATGTAACTTTTACCCAAGTCCTCCCAAAGTAATATAACTTTAGTACTAGAAAATTGACATTGGGACAATCTTCAGGTTTTATTTGGGGTTTTTACTTGCACTCATGTGTGTGCAGTTCTGTGCAATTTTATCACATGTATGTAACCACCATGACAATCTGACACAGAATTGCTCCATTATCCCTAAAGACATGCTACTCTGTACAGTCATACCAAACATCCTCTCTCTAACTCCTGGCAATGAGGAGTCTGTTTCCCATCTCTGTAATCATATCATTTCAAAAATTATTTGAAGACATGCAGTATATAACATTTTGACGTCTTTTTTCACTCAGCATGATGCCTTTGAAATCCATCCAACATCTTGGATGGATCCACAGTTTGCTCTTTTTAAAAAATTTTTATTATGGAGCAGTATTCTATTCCAATCATGGTTTACCAAGGGAATCTGAGAATAAATTCAGTATTTAAGGAAGGAAAGCTTCCTTCATGAAAAAAAAATATTTATATATAAAATATATATATATTTATATATAAAATATATATATATATAAACTATGGGTTGGCTAAAAAGTTCACTTGGGTTCTCTATAAGATGTTACGGAAAAGCTCAAATGAGCTTTTTGGCCAACCCAATACATGTAGATACATCTGCGTGAATTTCTATGTAAATTTCATGTGGCCAGGACAATAGAAAGGGCCACACATGACCTTGCCTGAGGACAGTCTGCCTGTGTCCTTTCCTCTGCAGGACTCTGATCCGTAGTGAACATTCCTCTCCACCAATCAATGAAATTATTTCGCCCAGCGAATCATGCTTCCTAGAGTTCCTATTTTGAGATATAATGGAGGAATGGCAGGTAAAACTAGGACCTCTGGGCATTCAAATATGTTTTCGGTAAAGGACTGTGCCTTTTGTAGTTCTCAGTTGCCAGGGCGACAGTATTAGGTGCTATAGAAATGGACCACGGACTGAATGGCTCGATGACAGGCTGTATCTAGAGTTTCTTCATTGTGCAGGAGGACTCTGTGGCCAGCTACTGAATTATTCTAACTCATATATAAACAATTCTGTAACCTTTGTGGCTGTCTAGAGAAAGAGAAATAATCTTTTGACAAATAATTTTTTTGAATAGACAATATATAAGATGGTTGTACCAAAAAATAAAAAAAAGTGAAGGAACCAGGAAAAAAAATTGTCTTTCTAGATCTTACACCTTTAATTAATTCCTAGGAAAAGGCAATAGGTCTGACACTCAAATTCTGTCTTCCAGTACCCCCAGAGAATTTTTTCATGGTGTACAGGCCAATGAAAATAGTTCAGCTTTCATTTTCTGAAGGTGATTTTTACCTGAGATAATTTGACGTTACCATGTCTAAGAGTAAACACAACACATAAAAAAGAAAATTTACAAGTAGTCTTACACCTAAGGGCCAAAAGTACCTACGATTTTCTTCACTATTAGGTCACCATCTATTATTTAAGGCTCTACCTGGGCTGCTCAACACAGTAGCCACTGCCACATGTAGCTTTTAGGATAAAGTCAAATTTAAAATTTAGTTCTTCAGTCACACTGGTCACATCGCAAGCACTGAACTGATAACTCGTTGGACACTGAGAATATAGACCATTTCATCATGACAGTACATCAGATTGACAGCTCTGCTCTGAACCAATTTGAAAGGAATTTGTAACACCCTACACTACAGTCCTCAATGATCACATCTCCCCCAGCCAGCAAAAGGGGGGCATCCAATTGGGTCACCTGAAATGAAATTTTCACCAATTTCAGAATCTTATCCATGAGCCTCTTCCCATGCCTATCAGAAGCCCAGGTATTATTGCATTTCAGCGGCTTAAGGTAGAGGATGCCACCTCCGAGTCCCGTTACCTTGGATCCCATCCTGCTTGGAAGAGACCGGATTGTTAGCAATTATTCCACTTGAGCCATTCAAAGCCTGCTTCCCAGTGGTGTATGCTCCCCTGGGGTGTGATGCTGGATAGCAACGTATGAGGTGATTCTACCTCGATGGGTGGAGCAGTATTCATAATTTATCACTGCATCCTATGGCCACCCACCTGCGGGCACACGGGGCTGCTGGGGAGTGATAAGAACTGGAAACCGGACCTCCTTCAAGGTTACGTTACAGCTATTGCTGATCTCTGATTAGTCACTTACATTCCTGACAGGTCACTGTCAGGTCCCAGATGAGCTCCGCTTAAAAAGAGAAAAGAAGTAAAAATTCTCTCGACTTGATCCAGCTCAGCAGAACTCTTGGAACCCCGTCTTGACTCCCTTTGGAAAATTTTGCATCCTCCAACTTCAGGGAAGCAAGGCGACAGGGTGACTTCAAGATCCAGAATACGGAGATGCTGGCTATCCCAAGATTTTTTTCTATTTTCATTTTATTAATTTTCAGAAGTAAATAGAATGCATGTGTGCCTCATTAAAAAAAATTATAATGTTCAGATATCTATGAAACAGAAACAGACTCGAGGACACAGAGAACAGACTTCTGGTTGCCAGGTGGGAGGGAGTCGGGAAGGGAAGGATTGGAAGTTTGGGGTTGGCAGATGCGCTGTTACATATGGTTTGCTCAGTGTAGCAGGGTCAGGACTCGGGTGTGATAAGTGTCTTCTGGTGCACAATTTAAGAGGGTGTCAAAAAACTCAGTAATTGCTTCAATCAGCTTGGGCCATCATAACAAAATACCGCAGACTAGGTGGCTTCAACAGCAGAAATTCAACTTCACTGTCTCTCCACTTTTTACTCTATGTGTGCGCATGCTAAGTCACTTCAGTCCTGTCCAACTCTTTGCGACTCTATGGACTGTATCCTGCCAGGCTCCTCTGTCCATGAGATTTCCCAGGCCAAAATACAGGAGTGGGCTGCCATGCTCTCCTCCTAGGGATCTTCCCAACCCAGGGATCGGACCCACATCTCTGTGTCTCCCACAATGGTAGGTGGGTTCTTTATCACTAGCAGCACCTGGGAAGTCCCCTTTTCACTTTTTATTCTATCCAGGCCCTCAAAGGATTGGGTGATGCCCATCCACGTTACTGAGGGCTCAGTGGTAAAGAATCTGTCTGCCAGTGTAGAAGAAGCAAGTTCGATCCCCGGGTCAGGAAGATCCCTTGGAGGAGGAAATGGCAACCCACTCCAGTGTTCCTTCCTGGAGGATCCCGTGGACAGAGGAGCCTGGTGGGTTACAGTCCACGGGGTCTCAAAGAGTCAGACATGACCTAGCAACTAAACAACAACAACCAATTCAAATACTAATCTCTTCTGGGAATACTCTAACAGACCCAGGAACTACATTTACCACATACCTGGGCATCCCTTAGCCCTGGCAAGTTGACACATAAAATTAACCATCATGCCTGATAAGAATTTTCTCAGTCAAATATGAATAACCTAATTTTGCAGAGTAGTAAAATATACATTTGAGAATCCAAGTAACTCGCCAAGGTCAAGGTCACACAGCTTGTAAGTGGTGACACAGGTAGACATCCAAGCCAGCATTAACCACTGTGGCCGATGCTGGGAAAAGAGACCCAGTTCTCATGTAGCAGGTTCTGGCATAATCAGAGCAAAAGCTCTCTCATTGTTTCTTTTTCTTTTCTATTCTGGTGCCCTTGGGCTACATTTAAGGGGTGGCACCAGCATTTTACAACCATCTTAGTAAACACGGAATCAAGCTAGAATCCTCGGCGGGCCCTGAATCCAGGGGGAAATTTTGATGAGGTACGGAATACCTTCTAACAGACTGCATATTGACAGAAAGGAGGAAAACTGTATTGCAAAAGCTGAAAGTTCACTCAGGTTTTTCCATAAGATGTTATGGAAAGGAACTTTTTGGCCAACTCAATAATTATACAGTGGAGAAATCAGACCAGCACCTTTGCTGGGTGGCAAAAGTTAGCATCATCGAGCAAATGAACATGGTGAACCCTCAGATTTGATTACCTGAGAAAGCAACATCACCTCTGCAATAACGTGGACCAGAATGTATAATTGGAACCGAATCACCAGGAAACATCAGTCAAACACACAAGTTGAACAAGGGTCTATTAATCGAACAAGGTGAGAGGTACTGTATTCTTCCTAAATTCTTCCTAAAACCAAACCCAGGCAAGGCTGCGAAAAAGTTCCAGATTAAAGAAAGCCAAAGAGACCTGTCGACTAAACACGAAATCTGACCCTCAATTAAATCCTGCACTGGAGAGGAAAAGATGATAGAAAGAAATCATTTCAGGACTTCCCTGGTGGGCCAGTGGCTGAGACTCTGCACTCCCAATGCAGCAGGCCCAGGTTCACTCGCTGGTCAGGAAACTAAGATCCCACAGGCTGCAACTAAGGGTTTGCATGAAAGTGAAAAGTGAAAATCACTCAGTTGTGTCTGACTCTTTGCGACCCCATGGACTATACAGTCCATGGAATTCTCCAGGCCAGAATACTGGAGTGGGTGGCCTTTCCTTTCTCCAGGGGATCTTCCCAACCCAGGGATCGAACCCAGGTCTCCTGCATTGTAGGCAGATTTTTTTACCTGCTGAGCTACAAGGGAAGACCCAAGAGTTCCCACACGCTGCAACGAATATGGAAGATCCTGCATGCTACAATTAAGACCCAGCGTACCGAATAAATATTTAAAAAGAAAATGACTTTGAGGTAAAGGGAGCACCAAGGATAAACCAAATGGGATGAACTTCTCCCGATAAGGGAACCTGGGTGAAGGGCGTATGGGTCTTCTTTACACTGTTCTTATTCTTGTATGTAAGTTTCAACATTGAGAACAAAAAGAAAAAAGCGACATAAAACCATTCTTCCTTTTGACTCTAGGTTTGGTTTTAGTACGTTTCTGATAATTATAAGGCTGATTATATTGGTTGTATTCCTAAAGAAATTCCTCAAGACTCTTTTAGTGTTCTGGCCACTGAATTCCATTGTGGGGAATGAAATTCAGTCCCATACATTCAGTTCCCTACATACACCTTGAGCAATTCTTGGGACACCAGTTGTGTGTCCTGCGATTCGACTCCATGCTGACACTATTTACCCACAGGTAACGTCAAATCCCATAGGTTAGGGGTTCAGTCCTATAAGACTGCCTACCCCCAACCCCCAATGCTGATGCCAATCCAAGTCCAGGTCGTTACCTGTACTTCTAGCCAACTAGCTATAAACTGGAGGTTCCTACAACCCCCTCCTGAGGTTCAGTTAACTTGCTAGTGTGGCTCACAGAATTCAGAGAAACCTATTATTTACTAGATCACTGGTTCATTATAAAAGAACATAACTCAGGGAACAGCCAGATAAAAGGGCATGGTATGTGGGAAGGCAGCATGGCGCGCCACGTCCTCTCTCTCCAAATCTCCACGTGTTTGCCGATCTGGAAGTTCTCTGATCCCTGTCCTTTTCGGGTTTCTATCAAGGCTTCATTACACAGGCTGATTGCGCCAATTAAGGAAGGCCGCTCACCAACAATAATTAAGTCACTTGTCCCTGTAGTTGTTGCCTTTCAACACACCCTGAAAGGAATTCAGGGCGGAGATCAGGAATGAGGCATTCTGTGCTCTGGGAAAACTGGCAAAACACACCTTCAGTTAGATATTTTCAGGAGAAAGTTCGTATGCTCCTGAATTTCATACTTAGACCAGCACTAAAACCATTAATCAAGACATCTGTTCCTTGTGACCTTCCACTGGCCATGGGCTTGAGTTCAGTATCCTTAGCTGAAATCACACATGTGCTGATGTCCCCTTATACCTCTTTGGAATAGTTTCTCAGAGTCTCTGGAATGCTGTCTCCCAGACTAGAGTCTTCATTCAGTGAAGACGCTGAATATACTCCATTCACAGCTTTTACATTGTACCTTTTCCCCCAAGTTGACAACTGATTAAATCATTGGCCAATGGAGACCGATTCAGCTTCAGTTCAGTTCAGCTGCTCAGTCGTGTCCAGCTCTTTGCAACCCCATGGACTGCAGCACAGCGGCCTTCCCTGTCCATCACCACCTACTGGAGCTTACTTAAATTCAGGTCCATTGAGTCGGTGATGCCATCCAATCGTCTCATCCTTTGTCGTCCCTTTCTCCTCCCACCTTCAATCTTTCCCAGCATCAGGGTCTTTTCCAATGAGTCAGTTCTTCACATCAGGTGGCCAAAGTATTGGAGTTTCAGCTTCAGCATCAGTCTTTCCAAAGAATATTTAGACTGATTTCCTTTAGCTTTGACTGGTTGGATCTCCTTGCGGTAGGTCCAAGGGACTCTCAGGAGTCTTCTCCAACACCACAGTTTAAAAGCATCAGTTCTTCAGTGCTCAGCTTTCTTTATAGTCCAACCCTCACATCCATACATGACTATTGGAAAAACCATAGCTTTGACTAGACGGAACTTTGTTGGCAAAGTAATGTCTCTTCTTGTGAATATGCTGTCTATTCAGCTTACCAGCCCCTCTTCTGTCCCTAGAGAGGGAAGGTGGGTGCAACCAGCCCCATCCACAGGTTCATCTTCAAATGCACCTCATTAACATAAAAATATGCTTTCTATAACTTATAACACTTAGGAAATTCCAAGGATTTGTGAGCCAGGAACCATGGAAGAAGACCAAATATATATATTTCTTATAAATCACAATATCACATCCAAATTGTCTTAACTATTTAACTTTCTTTGTACTTTTCTTTGTTGGCAAAACAAAATAAAAAATAAAAAAATTCCTCCTGCTTCCTACCCACTCCCAACAGGCAAAATTATATCTGAAACTTACTTCTTATCCAAATGTTCTTGCTTGTCTCCTGGCCTTCACAGTAACCAGTGCAGTACCAGGCACAGAAGTACCTCAAGATACCACTTGATAGACTCAAAATTCTCTAAATCTAAGGTGTGAGTAACATCTGGAAGTAGGGTATGATCAACAAAGAACCTAGTCACACTGTGGGGGAACAATGACAGACTTTATTTTGGGGGGCTCCACAGTCACTGCAGATGGTGATTGCAGCCATGAAATTAAAAGACGCTTACTCCTTGGGAGGAAAGTTATGACTAACCCAGACAGCATATTAAAAAGCAGAGACGTGACTTTGCCGACAAAGGTCCATCTAGTCAAGGCTATGGTTTTTCCAGTGGTCATGTATGGATGTGAGAGTTGGACTATAAAGAAAGCTGAGTGCAGAAGAATTGATGCTTTTGAACTGTGGTATTGGAGAAGACTCTTGAGAGCCCCTTGGACTGTAAGGAGATCCAACCAGTCCATCCTAAAGGAGATCAGTCCTGGGTGTTCACTGGAAGGACTGATGTTGAAGCTGAAACTCCAATACTTTGGCAACCTGATGCGAAGAACTGACTCATTGGAAAAGACCCTGATGCTGCGAAAGATTGAAGGCAGGAGGAGAAGGGGATGACAGAGGATGAGATGGTTGGATGGCATCACCGACTCAATGGACATGGGTTTGGGTGGACTCCGGGAGTTGGTGATGCACAGGGAGGCCTGGCATGCTGTGATTCATGGGGTCGCAAAGAGTCAGACATGACTGAGTGACTGAACTGAACTGTATGGATGTGATAGTTGGACTATAAAGAAAGCTGAGTACCAAAGAATTGATGCTTTTGAACTGTGGTGTTGGAGAAGACTCTTGAGAGTCCCTTGGACTGCAAGGAGATCAGTCCAGTCAGTCCTAAAGGAAATCAACCCTGAATATTCATGGGAAGGACTGATACTGAAGCTCCAATACTTTGGCTACCTGATCCAAAGAGACAATTCACTGGGAAAGAGCCTAGTGATGGGAAAAGTTGAAGGCAGGAGGAGAAGGGAGCAACAGAGCATGAGACGGTTGGATGGCATCACCAACTCGGTGGACATGAGTTTGAGCAAGCTCTGGGAGTTGGTTATGGACAGGGAAGCCTGGCGTGCTGCAGTCCATGGGGCTGCAAAAAGTCAGACATGACTTAGCAACTCAATAGCAACAGCAAGAATGTGGCCAATAAAGAACCTAGTCATACTGTGTGAAATATGGTATGTCAGAGATACTGATCCTGTCTTTATTTACATTTTTGGTGTTCTATTCATCATTGGATTTTTTTGCATTAATTTTGATTTTTTAAAAATATTGTTTATCCTGACTATTGACATTTTTGGCAGTCATTTAATTTTACACCTTTGCCTCATCCTAGATCCAGACCTGCTGATATTCAAAGTTCATTGATTTAAAAAAAAATCAGAAGCAAACAGAAAAAAAGCATTAGAGAATTCCGGTATGGTTATGTATCTAGTAGGTTTATTCCCTACAACAACCTGTGAGATAGATCCTGTTATTGTTCCTGAAACAAGGCACAGAGGAGATAAATAACTTGCCCAAAGTCACAAAGCCAGAAAGTCAGCTATAGCACCTGGTTCTTCTATATTCCACATTTTCTTCAAAATGTTTGCTTTATGAAGCATGATTAAGCCAAAATATCATAGCAACTTGGGTTAGTAACAGCTTGAAATGATCTTTTAAGAGTCATGTAATTATCATGACTGATTTTTCAAATACGCTATGAAAATGAAGTTGAAAAGATGTAAAGTGCACGCTAACCTGGGGAGTAACCTTTGTGGAGGAATTAGACCCTGGGGCTCTCATATGTGGGCAGCAAGCCTAGCATCCCTTCCGTCGAGCTTTTTGGGGGAATGGTGAATAGGACTTCTTTTCAGGAAGAAATACAGCCAAACACCTCATATATAATCTTCTAAAAAGTGAATTGAGGGGCTTCCCTGGTGGTCCACTGGCTATGATGTCACGCTCCCAATGCAGGGGGCCCAGGTTCCATCCCTGATCAGAAAACTAGATCCCACATTTCACAGCTAAGACCTAGAATAGCCAGTTTTTTTGTTTTTTTTTTTAAGTGAATTGAGAGGTGCTAGGACCAAAGCCACCAGATTAAGGTCCAGGGAATGTTTTCAATGAATAATTTGTATCAGGGGCACGGTTCTTGAGGCTCTAGCCTACTATGTTCCCCCTTCACTTGGCTAAGAAATAAAGCCACTGTTTCTTTTTCCTCCATAAAAAACAAAAACCAAAAAACGAGTTTTATCATGATTTGAGCAAAGTGTTTTCCCTTAAATTAGAGAGCATAGGGCTATGTTTTTTTCTCTCTTGCAAGGGGGCAATTTTCCCCAGTCAAGAGACACATGGGGGCTGATTCTGGAGTCATCAACACGTTCTAAGGTCTTCCCTTGTGGCTCAGCTGGTAAAGAATCTGCCTGGAATGCGGGAGACCTGGGTTCAATCCCTGGACTGGGAAGATCCCCTGGAGAAGGGAAAGGCTTCCCACTCCAGTATTCTGGCCTGGAGAATTCCGTGGGCTGTACAGTCCACGGGGCCGCAAAGAGTCAGACATGACTGAGTGACTTTCACCAACAGGTTCTACATACGCTGAGGGCAAACAGTGCCTATACTTGTAGACATTAACTGCCAGTCTGCAGTTACTTCATTTTCTTCTTCATCAGTAAATATTCATTGAGTGTCCACAGAACAAAAACTCAGGAAGATCTATGACAAATCCCTGCGCTTTATATGGTGAATCTGCCATCAAAAGACCATGCCAATCCTGACATGTCTCCTGGATGACAAACGATTTCAGAAGAAGTTTCAAACACCAGAGGGTGGCAGAAAATCCTTATCAGGTTAAGCTGTGTGTCTGCTATAGAACTACAGCTTTTTTTTTTTTTTTTAGTTTTTCCTCCAAATATGAAAATGTTTTGTTTCAAAAACACAGCAATTGACAGAATGGCACAGAGACTACCCACATACCCTCTACCCGGGTTCAACCACTGACACGTCACTCTGTTTCATCATGTAGCTATCCATCAATCTGTTTGGGGTGTTTGGTAGTCGCTCAGTCACATCCAACTCTTTGCAACCCCATGAACTATAGCCTGCCAGGCTCCTCTGTTCATGGGATTCTCCAGGCAAGAAGCCATTCCCTTCTCCAGGGGATCTTCCCAATCCAGGAATCAAACCCAGGTCTTTGGGGAGTTTGGTGGTACCTTTAAAAATAAATTGCAAACTTCAGTATGCTTCTCCCTGAATATTCTAGCAAGTACGTCATATCCTAGAGCTCAAGCTTCATTAAGAGTTCCTTTCTTTTCTTTTGGGGTCAATGAAATGAAATGGACACATTTAAATGTTCTAGGAGCTGTGTTTTGACAATTAGATACCCAAACTGCTAGAAGTGATAAAATACAGTTGTTGTCCCTGAAGAATGGTGGGTCCAGGGGCCAGGGGAGGTGATGGGGAACTGGTGTTCAGTAGGAACAGAGTTTCAGCAGAGCGATACTATTGAACAAAAGCAATATATCCTCAGCTTTGAAACAGAAGCTACACTCTACACTCGAGGGCAGAAGGGGGAAGTCATTGCAGGGGGACTGAAGGAAACGACTCCTGCCATGTCCCTCTGTTCCCACCACGTGAAATTCCCTCCTGACTCTTTTTTCTAAGAGATGTAGAAAGCTCTCCTGAGGAGGCCAAGCACATGGAACTTCTAACAGTTTTCCCTCCAGGGTGGTCTGCCTTTTCCCCAAGAAGCTCTTGGCTCTGAGGAGGGCCCGGACTTTGTGTCTGGATGTTGGGCCAGGTGTCTGGGGATTTCAGAGATTCCCACCCCGCATGGGCATGCACTCTCTCAAGAGAGATGACCCAGGTCGCCACTCCGAACTTCTGCCTCCCGTGGAAGCTGGTCCTCAAGGCCTTCTGAAGTCAACTGAGGTCAAGAAGGAATTATTTGCCATGTTGGATTGCTAAAATATTAGAAAAGGTATTATCTGCCATCTTAGATCATTAAGCTATGACAGCTGAGATAGCTGAAAACTCTAAAAATCAACAGGAGACAGATACTCCTGCAAATTTTCTAAAATGGATTTCCTACCTCAGATACCGACAGACAGATGGTTTAACAATATCGGGATAATAATGAAGAAACACTGAAGTGTATGATAGGTGAAGGATTATTTCATAGTAAATGAGAAAAATAAACCAAAAAAAGGGGGGCCCTTTCAACCAGGAAGATTTATCCGTGGCCTAACGCCATGCCCAAAGCAATATTTAAATGATACCTAAGTGAGCAGTCTGTCAAGTTAGGTCCAGTATTATAATATTCATTAATTTTGAAAGAAAAACTTGTACTACATTAAACAAACAAACAAACAACACTCTGACATACACAGAGACTGTCCCAATCCAGTGATTATTTTTGGTTTAACAACCCAAGATGACAATTCTAAAGCTAGGTGAAACAAAGGGATAAAAATAGTGTGATTTCCTGGAAATCCCACAATGCAATTTCACTTTGAACTTGCTAGCAAATATCCAGGCATGATCTGCATGCAAGTGGGTGGCGTTTTGTTCTAGAACGATGGGTCCCAATTAAAAATAATGAGGCTTGTCTCCAGCCGCCAGACCCAATTAGAGATAATAAGGAGTGATAGCTCCAGAAATAGATTCATTTTTCTGTGATAGACGAATTGGGACAGGGGTCTTGCTAGGGGTCACTGGGATAGTCCTGGCAACAAAGCATGGGTCACTCAGGCTTAAAAAGCCCATACGAATCCAGTTATTAAATAAGGAAGTAGGAATAACCCAGGACACGACTGAGCGACTGAACTGAACTGAACTGAGACTTGCAGAGAAGTTGCAAAGATGGTACAGAGAGTTGTTGTATAACCTTCACCTAGTCTCTCTCTTCTCTAGCTCCTTGGATAGCAAGGATATCAAACCAGTCAATCCTAAAGGAAATCGACCCTAAATATTGAAATCAACCCTCCAATATTCTATCATTGGGAGGACTGATGCTGAAGCTCCAATACTTTGGCCACCTGATGCAAAGAGCCAACTCATTGGAAAAGACCCTGATCCTGGGAAAGAGTGAAGGCAGGAGGAAAAGGGGGCAACAGAGGATGAGATGGTTGGATGGCATCCCGGACTCAATGGACGTGAGTCTGAGCTAACTCCATTAGACAGCAAAGGACAAGGAAACCTGGAGTGCTGCAGTCCATGGGTCACAAAGAGTCAGACCCGACTTAGTAACTGAATAACAAGAAGTCTCTCTCAGTGTTAATATCTTATGTAACCTGGCACACCTATCACAACTAAGAAATGAAGCTAACCTTACCATCAACTAGACTTACTAGCCTGGGACTGGAAGAAGAGAGATTAAGACGGTATGATGGGGTTGAAGGAGGGGGACAGAGCTGCAGCAGGAAATGATGTGGGAACATACAAACTGCTGGGCCCCCGGGGAACCGGGGCAATGCTGAAACTGCTCACCAGATGGAAGAGATCACCTGGACAGGTACAGACAAGCAGCTTGTGCCCAAGATGTCTGATTACCCTATTCCAGCAAAGGCTGATTCAAGCTGACGGGCACTCAGCGCAGAAATGCTTTCTAGACAGCGTCCTTGCCCTGTAATGAAGAATAGTCATCAAGGATACAAATGTCTTGTGGAAGCCTTCAAGAAGAGAACTAAGACATTCTCGGGAGAGTACATTTGAAAAGATTCAGCGAGAATCCATCATCTTCACCCCTGGTTCCCCGAGCAAGATTTAAAACTCTAATGAAATGACTTTAACGTGTTGAAAGGGGTTGTGGACTTCCTTGGCAGTCCAGTGGTTAAGAATCTGCCTGTCAATGAAGCAGACCATGGGTTTGATCCCTGGTCCGGGAAGCTTCCACATGCCAAAGACAGTTAAGCCCGGGCGCCACAGCTACGGAAGTCCGCACCTACTGCCGGGGCCCTGCAACAAGAGAGGCCGCCGCTGTGAGAAGCCTGCTCTCCGCAGCTGGAGGACAGCTCCCGCTCGCTGCAGTTGGAGAAAGCCCGCACGCAGCAACAAAAACCCAGTGCAGCCAAAAATAATTAAAGTTTTGTCTGGCAGAACAACACAATATTGTAAAGCCATTATGCTGCAACCAAAAAGAAATACATTTAAAATAAACAAACAAACATTTTAAAAAGGAAAGGGGTTGGATTTTGCAAACATATCTTAATCATGGCGGGGGGGGGGG